>JAPMOR010030047.1:0-19691 GCA_026543865.1 Argiope aurantia | reverse complement strand
TATCGTTACTGGTACAGCAACTCATATAACTGTTAAATATATATAGATATTTTATGATATCTTCTTATTTTGATTCAGAAGTTATTGATGTTATTTGCTATAGAATGCATTTACATGAAAGGTTTAATAAAGTGTTTTATTCCAAACTTCTATTCTAATTATTGGAATCTGTATTTCATATGTAATAAAAGCAATTTGAAAATAAAATCACTTTTTTTTCTTAGAAAAACATAACATCAATTTTTATTGATTTTTAGTTTGACAATTGAGACTGTTACGTTTTGAAAATAGTTTTGGAATGTTGCCAATGATTGTAAAATAATTATGATAAGCAAAGTACTAAATGCAGATTTACAAGGATAACAAAATAAATTGTTAGCTGCATTATAATCTTAATATTTAAAATTAGTAATAAATGCAGCATAAAATTTTACTTAAAGAATACTTTCGAACAAATAAAATTATTTCGAATAGTATAATACATTCTGAAAAGTATATGAAAAATTATCAGTGCGTACATGAAATGGATTTAAAGCGTCGTTTCATCATTAATAATGTATTATATACCAATTTTATAAAGAATAAAATTATTTTAAAGTCATTGTTTGCATTTAGTATTATTGGCACTTTTAATAGGATGCCGAGCATGGACAAATTTTAATAATTGCAATTACTTTACAGAAACAAAAAAGCCAATTTAATTATTTTTATTTCGATTTATACCAGATTTATGTGAAGCGAAAAACATTTCTAAAGAGGAAAGAAAATTTATTTCACTAAACCAAACATCTTACCTACAGAAAAGGAGATCATTAAAAGCTGCCTAAATCTTTAAAGAGAAAAAAAGTTGAAAGCTTCTGCATTCGGTCAAGAGAGATTAAATTTCTTTTTTGGGATAGAATTCCACATTTTACTATGAACGATACGTCAAAGACAGAACACTAAATCGTTAATATTTTATGGCATCTGTAAACTGAGATGAAAACTTTGAAAGAATTTTGAAAATTCCTTAGAAAATATTATCGAATACATGAAAGGCTACCGAAAAATTGTTTTTATAGCAGCATTTCAAGTAATAATCAATGTTTTTTTAACCTACTTTGAAGAAAGAGATAAATAAGGTTTAATTAAACAAATTTTGTAAAAAAAATTATGGAAATAAGAATATAATAGTATACCATCTAACTGTAAAATAATCAATAGACGGACAATCTATACCAAAGTGCAATGTGGTTATTGATGTTCATGAAGTGTTAAAACATGAATGCAATCGCTTGTGAACCTCAAGGACATTCTATTCCTCTATGCCTTAGGTGACCAATTAAGAACCTCAAATACACACAGATTCAAGAACTGGGTCAGGAATTTTCGAATCACCATTCGTTCTCTCCTATCCTTCCTCCCACTGACTTCCATCGATTCATATCTTTAAGCAAATTTAATTCTTCTAAATAGACCAAAAAATGAGTTAGTCATCTTAATAAACTGGAAAATGTCCAATTCACCTTGAAAGAATTTTAAAATAGTGAAATAGAATCGGTTAAATATCAAACAATGACGGGAATTATTTTTGAGTTCTTTCTTTCTTTTTTCAGCATTATTGTTTCGAAAATATTAATTTTCAGCCTAAAGTTTTGCACGATATTATAAAAGGATATTCCGGTTATTAAAATAGAGCATCGCTTTCTTTTATTCTACCACTTGTGCCTTATTAATAGGAATAGCCTTGTCTTTCTAATCGTCAAACCTTATCCCAACTTTTGACAATGCATGTTTTCCCTTAACATTTAAAGTAAAACCCCAATCTCACGTACTGAAATTTCCTTTCTGATTGAGCATTGATCAATTAGTTTATAATAATCACCTTTAACAATTGCCCCCATATTTTAACGAAATCCTATACTAATAAGAATTTTTGCTAAATTTCTAAGTATAGCTTTTATTTGAAAAGTTGATGGAAAATCTTGATTTATATATTTTTTTTCTTCTTTTCATTTTTATATGCTCAGAGTCTTTTGAAGAATTCAAAATAGGTATCTTTACGCAATATATATATATATATATATATATATATTCGTTGTTTTTTATTCATGCATATAGACATTTTGATTCCTATCTGTTCTTTTTCTATGCGTTAAAATCGTTTTCAAGCATTTTACTTATTTTAATACAGATCTAAATTATAATACCAAACTGTAGATCTTTGTTCAATATAGATGAAATGAGCTAAACTAATTATAAATTGATTGTTATGCATTATATTTGAGACATTTGACTCTTCAAGCAGTTTATTGTTTTAGTCAGTTAAAGATTTAAATGCATTTGGCAAACTTAATTAATATGAATTTTATTTCTTTAAATTTTTAAATAATTTATGTATTTATTTCTCTTTAGTTTAAAAGTAAGATAAATCATTTATAGAAAACTATATATTTGAAAGTCGTGGAAGAAAAAAAAGGTTATCTTACTCATAATATTGATTAGTCACTACAAGATCATCGAAAATTCAAAAAAAAATCTAAGAAATTCGTTATTTAAATTAGCATCTAAAGAAGAATAACTAGTAAGAAGGATGGTTTAGTGTTCGAAATGTTGAGAATGAAATTTCTTGGAACGAAACTAATATCTGAATGAAAAAGTATAATTTCAATTAAGGAAATATATGGTAATCATTGATGCATATATTGAATTAACAAATTACCTTCCTAAATTTCAAAATAGAAGTTTACTCAACATCCTTTAAGTGTTGCTGTGCAAAAATTTTCGATAATTTTAATATAATTTTATATTAAGCGTTTTACATGCTTTTTTTTTGAAAATAGGCGCTCAACTGAGTTTAACGATGTATCAACAATTTACGATAAATTATCTAATTTTGTATTAAACAAATTGCAAATATTTTTAGAAAAAGATGCTTAAGTGAGTTTAGCAATTATTTTTTACATACACATTAATTACCGATTAAATCTCTAAGTTATTTCTTTTTTTCTATTTCTAAGTTAATTTTCTCATCAAACATTATCTCGATGATAATGATGATTATCATTACCTTCACTATAAAAACCGGTAATCAAACTACTTTTTGCTTCATAATATTTGTTAGAATTCTTGTTTTTTTCCAAAAATTATTCTGAAAAATACATTATTGATAGTTTTTTAATAATGTAGAAAGAATGATTAAACCAAGTGCCTAACGTCCTTCTATTTCTAAAAGAGACACATATTAAAAGAAGAGAAATTTAACTCTGGCATTGCATTAATAAAGTTTGAATATAAGCTTATAAATTATATCAATATTCTTTGATGTATTCATGTTTAAACATAAATATATAAATTTTTAGATGGATACTTAAAACTATTATGATCACAATTAAAAAAATAGCAAATATAGACGACATAAAAATGGATGTCAGCATAAGAATAGTGAAGTTCCAAAAATTAAAATAATGGATAGAATAGAAAATAAGATTTGTACAATGACATAATTGTGCAAACAATGTATGAATATATAATATAGATTATAATGGGTTTGTGAATACTTTCAAATTAGTGATTTGTATCTTAGCTGAAAATTAGACGACATAAAAATTGATGTCATCATAAGAATAGTGAAGCTCCAAAAATTAAAATAATGGATAGAAAAGAAAATAAGATTTGTACAATGATATAATTGTGCAAACAATATACGAATATATATTATAGATTATAATGGGCTTGTGAATACTTTAAGCTTGGTGATTTGTATCTTAGCTGAAAATAAGTAAATTTATCTTCAATTTGTGCTTTCTTGATTGAAGCACAAATAAACAATAAAGCCTCAAGTAATAAACGGAAACATCCAAATCAAATTAGGAGAAGGTAATAATAGAATTGGTGATAATGAAACAAAATGTATTTTACCTCCACTTCATTGGAAAAAAAATTGTATATTTATAAATATACAATTGTTCATTAATCAATATACAGATCTGATAATTAATTAATATACTATTGTACATTAATTATGTACCCAATTGCATATAATTAATATACAATTGGGATTTTCAAATGTATTATGAACTGATTACCTTGAACACTCACTTAAAACTCTTTCTCTCGTGTCGTTTCCGTCCATTGGCATAAATATATGATGGGTTCAGATTATCAGGTCAATTATACTTTTTAAATGAAATTATATAGCATCCATTATATTTTATATCACATAAATTATCTTAATCAGCCTAACTAAAATAACTCTAAAATGAATTGATGAAACTGCTCTTATTTATTGTCAAATATTGTATCATCTTCAAATTTCATTTTCATCAATCTTACTAATTATACATTGGTATGAGGGTATACATATAAAAAACAATTCTTCTCTATCATAGAGAAAATTACTTATTAAAACTTATAAAGACTAATTCATGAGAGCATGAAATCTTAAACTGAAAAAATGCCAATTTATAATGTAAGAAATTACAGCGTGTTTTACTACTTTTACTTTTATTCTAGTTTTGAATTATTTCAATTATTTTTGCATTAATATATCCATGTAGCAAAACTAATTCAGAAAAATTGTTAAGATTGAAACTCATTAATTTTATAAAAACTCGTTATTGTTACTGATTGAATAGGACCAATTAAATCAGAAAATGCATTACCTTCTTAAAAAAAGATTGAAAATAATAAAATGCAATCAGCATTATTGTAGTAATCTAGAATGAACTCAAAAATGAATTTAGAGTTATAACATTATTATTCATTATTACAAATAAATGTGCATTCTAAATGAATTAATTAATATGAGATGCACTTTAATTTCATAATCATCCAATATTATCTCTGGATCATTTATAAAATTGAATTGTATTTTTCAAGCCACTTTGCAGTTATAAAATTTAATTGTATTGTTCAGGCTTTATTTCAAAGTTCATACAATATTAAAATTGATGCTACTTGTATTGATTAAGCTGTTTTTACTTTGCTGAATATTTTGAATAACAATCGATGAAAACGTGGCTTTAAATAATAAAGAAAATCACTGCATAAATGTATATGTAACAAATAGGAAATCATTTTCATAACTTTTACATCTAGAAAAAGACAAAGTAAATTTTGTGATTAATTTCCAGTTTTTTATACTAACTGATCAATTTCTTTGACTATATTAACACATGCAGTTAAGAGCAAAATTATTTATAGTTGTCAGTAATTAAGAAAAAATATACGTCTAAGATAAATAAAGAAGAATATTATCAAATTTTATGAAAAAAATTTTAACATAAACGGCGGTAGCTGCAAATTAGGTTAAATTAACATCTTAAAATGAAATGAATAATTATTATTATTTATATTCAATTGTTAAGTTATGTGAAATCTTCAAAAATGGGAATGTCGAGAAAAATTTATAAATAACATTAGCTTATAACCACTTGTTACTACATCTCCTCTTTGGATTAGTTTCATTCTCTAAGTGCATCTTAACGATTTTAACACAAAATTTCTAATCCGGAAAGCAATACCTGAACATAGATGGAATTTCGCATTTACCTTCATGAAATACCTGAACTATCATGAGATTTTGAAAGCGATTGTCAACTTTACATTAATCTTTAAATGGTATTCAGGAACTGCATCTTGATATAAATTGTTCATGTATTTATCAAATGCAAATATGTTTAGTTCACAGATCTTAATTGCCAATTAATTGTGTAAAGAAAGTTGAAAAGGAATGAAAATTGTATCGAGATGTTGATTTAATCAAAATGTAGTATTTCTCTCTTCTTTTCAAGACAGGTGCAAATGTAATTGTGAGAAGCCTTAGCTTATTGAATATTAGGGATATTAATATAAGCTATCATTTTTAAGCATTTTTAAAAACTTTAATTATTCTATGTTTATATAGAACGTTTCCAAGATTCACACAAGATTAGAATCTTAAGACAATTGAGATAAAATGTTGTCAACAATAAAAAGACAAGTGACAGCCTGTGGTTTGAAATTATTAAAAATGAAGAGCTATACGAAAACACAACGCGTTTCGTTTCGTTTCGTTTATGCAATATGTTGATTACAACGGGAGCACTTCAAATGTGAGAATGAAAAGCTTCTGAAATTGTGGTTGATTCTTGTCACACAAGGGGAATCTGAAATGATATGGGGAGTCAAATGCTTTCTACCAAATGACGCGTCATATTTCCCATGATAAGAGTAATACCAAGACCGGCGATGGCCATTCAGATTTATCCAAGTGCCCCAGAGAAGGTTGGCATAATCAGTGTGAATTATCTAACAGGTTGTGAGCTTATCTTAAAAATGAAGAAGGCTTTTCCGTTATAGTTCGGACTTTTGTGCAAAATATGGTCTGTCTTATATGCTATGCAGCCAGAGAAGCAATGCAATTACTGTTAGAGTCATTAAGTTCTCGGCCATGTAATTAATCGTTTTGGTGATCAAAATCACGCTACTTAAGGCTATTGGAATTTTTTTTCGGGTGGGGGTTGAAGTTTAAAGTTTATGACAACGAGTTCTCGATTGCTCACGTCTTGAATGAGGAAATTTTTGTATCAAAGAAATTCAGTCACATTTATGCAAACAATTGGGAAAGAAAGAATATTCCAACAGTGTTAAATTGCAGTCAGTGATAACCGAAATAGGAAATTATATGACCAGGAAATAACTCATGCAGTAATTTGATTGTATCTAGAGCTGTATGGCATGTTACACCCTCCATATTTTATATAAATATGTTAGGCTTTAAGTGCTAAACTTAATTATTTTGGAAATATTCTTCAACAATGTAAACACATTTTTCTTTCGAGTAGAAGCGTTTCAATTTAATAACCCTAAAATGTCAACTGCCACGATTTTTTTTTCATTGGAAGCGTTTTATCCCACAAATGGGGCAAAATACACATTCTGCGTGAATTTTCGGACAAAAAGAAATGTGATTTTGTATTCCACTTTCTTTTTACCGTGGTGAAGTTTCACTTTTCTCGTAAATTGTTGAAGATAATACACAATTTTAAAATTTTAGTACTTAATTATAAGTTGACAGAATCAATTAATTAAATGTTTACTTCATGGCCTCATCTGTTATTGAATTAAAAAAATCATTGCTTCTACATTTTCATAGCATAATGAAAGATAATTTAAAAGCTGAAAAGCATTAAACAATTTTAAAATATTCGTTTCACCTATTTATAAATGTGTGCCCTTTTAAATAAGTTTCTGAATAATTAAATTTTAAATAAGATTCTAAAAATCTTTTGAATATTGATTTACGTTTTGTTTTAGATTTTAAATACAGTTTTGCTCTATTTTTCTAGCTTGTTGAATACATCATTCCAAACAGAAGTAGTAGATTATTTGCTTCAGCGATCAGTTTAATATTTAAATTTATATTCCAATATACTGTTGAATTGTCTATAAATCTTCAAGGATATATATTTTTTATAACACAACTCATTTCCTCTTTTATATACAGATTTAAATGAATATGAGGATAAATCGAATTCGAAAGTTATTTAAATTAATCTATTATTTGTTTCATGCGAAGTAAAATAATTTTATTAAACTTTTAAAAGTTTTTTTTAAAGTTAAGAAAGTTCTTATAAACTTAGAAAAATTAGAGTCAAAATGTGCTACAAAAAAGGAATTTTAAAAGTATATTTCTGAATTCCACCATTTTTTAAAACTCTTATCAACACAATTCCTCTGCTAATTCTACATAAAAAAATGTATAAAATTATGCAGCATAGTTTAAATTGCTTATTTTCAATTAACACTCTTTCGTGAATTTGTTTTCTGATTAATTTTCTACTTTATATTTCCTACAATGTTTATTGTTTCTTGTACAAATGTTTCTCTGCAGTTTCATCCGATTCTGAAAGAAATTCTCATTTTCAACTCATAAAATATGCGAAATGATATTCACAAATTATAAATTAAATAAGCACACAGTCCATTTTTTTTCTAAAATCTTATTATTTATAAATAACATAAATTTAACAACATGTATAAATTCTGCTTTTATTTTCTTTATTTTGAAATTAAAAATATGTGATCGAAATTCATTTAAAGCATACATTTCAACCTTCCATCCTTCCTTTTTTTGCCAAGAATGTCATGTCTTAAATTTCTCATTGTTTGTAATCTCCTTTTTGTTTCCGTAAATACTCTTTTTCTTGAGATATGTATTCGAATAAAATCCCAGGAGTAACAAAAAGCTTGCATGCAATTAAAAAGTGTCAAATAAACGAGAATTTTAATACAATAAATAGAATTTATGCATGCTTACAGTAAAAGGAAGATAAAAGATGCTCAATTTTACTTATTTGACTTTAAAAATAATATTTCACTATATTCATTATTTTAAATTGTTTGATTTCAAAAAAGTTGTTTTACATTTAATAGTAACGTTATTCAATTTACTTTTGACATGAAAAATTATTTGAAAGAAATGATGTGCAATGATGTCAACAATAGCTTCACAAAAAAGTCATGCTTTAAAGGTATGAACTACTTAAATTTGTTTTCATAGTTAAAAATCACCAATTAGCATCTTGAGGCAATTAAAAATATGAAAGAAAAAAATAGAAATTTTTTCGTATAGAAAAATATTTTGAAAATTTTGTTTCCCTAGCAAATGGTATAATAAATATTTTAGTGGTTTCTATATCAAAAATAAATAAACAGTTTGAATCCTAAAATACTTACAATAATTGAAATGAAAGTAATTTTTAAAAATAATTTTTAAAAGAATTGAGAATGTTGTAGTTTTTAGAAATAAATAAAGCCGTTTTTCTTCTCTTAAAAATATTTTACTATATCTGAATTCAAAATAAATTCCAGTAAGTTCACATTTCTTCTGTTACTATTACTGATATTTAAAATAGAGGAAAATGGAAACAAAACAATGCGAAGTTTGAATAGTTTTCATGTTATATTTAAGTATTATTAGTATTCATTATTTTTAAAATAATGTTTATTTTTATTTTACAAACAGTTAACAAGACCAGTTTCACGATTCAAAGATGGAATTTCGTAGTTAATTTCTCATTCCCTTCCTGATTTCTATAGTTTTGAAATTTTAAAGCTCATTTATTTTTGATTCTAAAGGTAAAGATCAGCATAAAAATAATTATAAAATATCTAAATTTTTATTTATTTTAATATGGTTATATATATTTCAATATGAATGTTTTTCAGTATCCTTTTCTTCATTTCTAAAGCAACATCAGTTCATCACATAATAATAATAAAGTTCTACGTTTACACCTTTTCTCACAATGTTTCATAAATTAAAGAAATCAACGGAAATGTTAATCTGCAACATTACTTAAGAGGTGTCGGAACCCCAAAATCTTCAAAAAAAAACGTGATTTGAGATTTTTGGATTTTTAAAGTCTTTAGTTTTTCTTCTTTCTAAAAATATATTACTTTAATCTCTACGATAATTAGAAGCGTCAAAAATCTAAGTTAAAGTTGAAAACGAAACAGGGCCACGCCCCTTTTAAAGAGACAAAAATGTAAACAAATTGGTTTACTTCCGTTTCACAGGTCAATGTGCGACGGGAAATGAAACATTTTCTTTGCACTATAAGGTAAGCCTTCCTTTAATTTTCTCCTGCTGATAAGAAGAGTTTCTATTTTTGAATCTGGCAGATTTAAAGCGTTGTTTATACTTGCGAAAGCACGTTTTAGTTTATTCTTTGTACCGTTTTGTTCTATACTACTTTTGAGTTCATAAAAGGTTCTTGTCCCTGATATTTATAATTTTGATTATTAATCATGCCTAGATCATCTTGAAATGTTTTTAAAAAGCGTAAGGGTGGCTTTAATAAAAAAGCAAGTCAGCAAACATCTGAAGAAAGATATGTCAACAATAGAAATGTTTCAACTGAAAATGTTGTGGAAGAAAATTCTTTCAACACTGTAAACCTTTTTAGCAATAGTGTGAATATATCGTCTAGTGAAAAGAAACTTTTAAATGAGAACATTGGTTATTCAAATAGTTTTTCTGGATATAAAAATGTTGTTGTTGACATCAATATTTTAGCAGAGGTGTTTTTTGAAGCAGTGAAATGCTTGGAAAGTGGAAACACTGCCCTTCATTTAAAATTAAATGAAAATAATTGGGGAGCAGCTGTGCAGTTCCATTTAGAATGTGCACATTGTAATTATGAGTACTCATTTTTCAGTTCTAAGCAAGATGAAAGTGATTTTCCCACTTATGAAATAAACAATAGGTTAGTGTAGGCCATGAGATGCATTGGAAAAGGTGCAGAATCTGCTAGAATGTTTTCTGGTGTTATGAATTAGCCTCCACCCCCCACTAAATTTGCTAAATATAATGCTCTCTTGATGAAAGCAGCAAAAGAAGTGTGTGAAGATAGCATGAAGCTTCATGGAAAAACTCAAAATCCAAATGAGAGCGTGAATAATGTAATATGGTCACGCATTCTCAAGAAAACCTTTGTCCATATAGAAGTTCTTTCTCTGGGAACATATGATGCCATATGTTCATTCAATGTTGGAAACAGAACCAAACTCCAAATTTTTTAAAAAAAACTGAAAATAGAGCCTGGTGATTATACGGTTGATGAAACGCTTTGACGATAGGAGATTGTCCAAAGCAAAATATGGCAATTTAACGAAAACAAAAGAGGCTAGGAAAAATAAAAGACTGAAAAGAAAGAGAGAAGAGGATGATATTAATAATAATGTGGATAAAGTGTAATATGGTGCTGGAGAATTTTAATGGGAAGTAATTTTACATTAAAATGCATTTTTCTCAAAACGTTGTCCATATAGTTCGATGTATAGTTCGATGTACATTCATGTTTGATGTACCTTTTCTCAGAAACTACTGCATATATGTATGTAATTTTTTCATGAAATGTGTATTGTGTGTGCTAGTATATTTTAAATGTAGCTTTTTAAAAAAAATTCAAAAATTTAATTTTTATAAATTTTTTATGTCAAAATAGGGTAAAATTTTACTATGTCAACTTAGAAAATTTATAACTTTATAAAAAATCAAAAATTTAAGAAAAGCTACATTTAAAATAATAAGAAAGTTTTACTTTACTTGTATAAAAAATTTCAAATGTATATCTATGATAGATTTTGAAAAAAGGCACATCGAAAAAGGCCAATTTAACATTGTCGGTATAGGGGGTTCCGACTCCCCTTAAAATTAGCAGCTAACAAATATTCCAGAACTCACAAGTGTTTTAGAACTTGTGGTTGTATTATTATTTTAATTTTAATCTTGATACGAGATTGAGAGTATTTCTCTTGATTTTATGTTTTACAATGAATTAATTTTTTTTCATAAATTGTACTTTCTTAGACAGCATGAATATCATTGGTCGCTAATTTTTTTCAACTGAAAAAGTACAAAGACGATACTCTATTCGAAAATATAAAGTTAAAAAACGAACCATGAATATTTGATTCCACTAGCACAGGGGTCGGCAACTTATTGAAACGGAAGTACTAAAAACAACAATTTACACAATTTTCCAGTTATTAAAGAGCCACTAAAAATGTTCCATTTAATATTATTGTATTTACTTATATATATTTGACTTTTGGTTTAAAATAAACGGCTTTAAATACGGAATAATTTTTATTCATATAAAAACACAAATATAGATAGTTACATCAATGGTAGCATTAGATTTGAAAGCCTTTTGAATGTTTGATTAAATCTTCCTTATAGTTTGTTGTTTTAAGTTTCAAACACGACTCTAGATTTTTATTTGTTAGCTGATTTCTAAATTTACTTTTTATTATATCCGTGCAAGAGAACGCTTGCTCACACGAATATGTCGATCCGAAGATCGTCCGCATTCCATATGCCAACTTCTTCCCCTCATTGTAGAATTCTGAAGACTATTCCATTCGTCGAATATCAGTGCCTCAACTCGAGGAATTTCTTTTACAACTGCTCATTTGTGCTGCTCGATGTGCATGCATTTCTGGACCTCCAACTCTTCCAACTTGCTCTTAAGTTCTGTGAAGTTGCCACTCCACAAATCTTTGGCTTTCAAAACTAGAAATTGCATTTGAAGCGATCCAGCATCAATTCCAAATGGCTCAATGTTGATCTCATTTGCATTTGAGGGGATTTATTATGAACGCGAGAGTACGTTTGTTTATTTTGAATTGTTCGAATCTCTCAACGAATCTATCCTTTATGTTTATAAAGTTATGCTGAAGTAATTCGTGTGAGTAGTTGCATTGGTCTCATCGCGATATTGCTGCAGGTTTTTAAAATGATGTAATTTAGCACTCTCCATGTCTTCATCAAAAAGAAGGTTGTTTTTTTCTCCGAAACAAACTATTTCTTCAAGCAAGTCGTAGGTTGGGTTGCCCTTTCATTGCAGTTTTAGATTTAGTTCATTTAGTTTCATTCTGGTATATATGAAGTTGAATTTTTGCAGCCATTTGTCTTCCAATTAGGGATATTCAATGTTTTTTTTCATTGAGGAATGGCAGAGTGCTTTTGCCAAGATTTTGTTAATAATCTTAATTACCAAGCTCGTGGCCTCTACTATTTCGGCCGGAAATGATTCTGCACAAAGTGTTTCTTGATGAGTTATGCAGTGAAACGTTAGAATTCCGGGATTTATTTTTTTCTGATGTTACCCCTCTATGTATTTCTATTATACTTCTGGCTCCATAAGTTGCTATAGAAAGGATTTTATTTATATCGATTTCATTGTCCTCCGAGAATTTTTGCACATTATTTGCTAAATCTTCTCCACGAGTTTGCCCTAAGAGAGGTAGACATTCCGTGAGGTATAGACGACATATACCTCACAGAAAAGGTAACTTGTGCCTGTCTTTTATGTCGCAAGACTTATCTATAGCAAGTGATAAGGTAGAAGCCAGTTGAATGTCTTCCACTTGCATAAGTGTTATATTTTAAGACATTTTAGTAGTTCTATTTTGTACTGTTTTAGTAAATAGTGGCAAATCTTTGATTTTTTTTTTATAATTTCTGCTTTATTTTTTAAACTATTAAACAGTTCTTATGAGGTTTCCCTCTTTTTGCAGTTTCTAATGATACTGTAAAGCTTGCTAGATTTATGTTATTGGAAGATTGCGCCAAATTACTTAGCACGGAACTTGACTGTTGTTGCAAATACTCTCGAATATTCAGTATTCTTTATTTATCTCTCTAAAGTTGACAAATCGCTATCTGGCCGGAAGTTCTAGAGGTAAAAGTCATTGACTCTGTAACTATTAAGCAGTCATTATTGTATCTGTAAAACTATCTTCTTTTCTAGATACATGATCTATAGAAAATAAATAGCACAAATTCATAACAATATACTTAATAATACTTATATCATTAACACTCACTTAGATCAAACTTCAAAGAGTGTGTAGGAAGGTGAAAATAAATGGAAACCATTTCATGTTTCTAATTTACACATAAATAAATTTTATCATCAATTTTCAGGAAAATTGGTATATCTGAGGAAGCAACTCGTTACAATTTTCGAAATTTTTTAGAATTGGAATTTTTGTCAGAATTCGTTTACAGTGTAGTTTTTATCTAGTTTTTAAAATCTTGAATAAAAGGACTTAAAAATCTTTTGCTTTGATTTTGGTTGCTGTAGTTTGTATTTCATTGCCTATTTTTATGATTCCGAATAAAAGTTAAAATACCAAAAAGGTCCGTGTTTTAAACAATATTTTTTCACTGCTTAGTTTGGCATTTGATGGAAATTTCAAATATTTTTTAGTTATTTATTGAAAATAAATGCTACAAAAATTGTGAACAATTTATATCATTACTTGTTTGTTATTTAGATCATTCATAATCTTGTTGATACCAGAAAATTGCAAATATTTGACTCAGCTAGCATAAATAGTTTCACTGCATTCTCGCAAGGAATAATCTGTTAAGGTTCATTGGTAATAAATAACTTAATTAAGTTAAAAGAGGAAAGTTTCAAAATAAAAAAGGTAATAATTTGGAAAATATTGAAATTTTTGAAAAATCATTTATTT
Source organism: Argiope aurantia (assembly GCA_026543865.1). Taxonomy (NCBI): domain Eukaryota; kingdom Metazoa; phylum Arthropoda; class Arachnida; order Araneae; family Araneidae; genus Argiope; species Argiope aurantia. The sequence continues at coordinate 5,678 of JAPMOR010030047.1, read as the reverse complement.
TGTGTTAGTCGTTTGAACAATTAAATAGGTGAAACATTAAACAACTCAACGACATTTCACGAAATACATTGAATTCCATATGATATTTATTGGTTTTAATAAGATTTCGATAGTAACAATTTTTCATTATTCCTCCATCTGCGTATCCCGAGATTTCCGAGGGTTGATAATCAATCCATTTTCCGTTCCATTTCATATTTTTCTCAGTTTGAAGTGTCTATTTTTATATACATACATAAACATAACATATAGTATCAGTTCACTATCTTTGAAAAAATATTTGAACTTATTTACAAACATCGCATCGAAATAGTGATTTTAAAGAATTACTCAGGCAGAGGGTTAAACTCACATTTACATACACGCTATAGAAAAAAAGGTATGAAGTACAAGTTAGTAATATGAAGAAGCAGATTGATTTGATTTGGCTTCTATAATTTCAATGGACTTAAAGGATTATTACATTAATAATAAAAACTTTATTACCTAAACATAATCTAATAAATAACCACATTTAAAAAATTGAATAGTCATATGATTCGGGTAAATGGTTGCTTCGGTTTTTATAGAACTTTCCTTATCCCCTAGCGCATGCACAAAGTTGTGCAGTTTCACCGTTTTTAAAATACGATATATATGCACTACTCTTTTATTAAATATGAATCAGTTATAAATAATCACAATATATTTGACTTGAAATTGTCCAGGATCCATTTTACAACATGCAGTAAACTTCCAATGAAAATATGTATGAGTGGTAGTATAAGCCTAAAGGAAATTATATATCAGAAAATTGGAATTATTGATTGAAATCAAAAACATTATCTTCTTTGGTAACACATATAATTTTACAATATTCTTTCTAGGCCGATATTTTGTTATTTTAAACAATAAATCTGATTTTTTAAGAGATGTATAAATCTCATTTTTACTATGGATAGGGCTATAAAAGTCAACAAGGGATTTCATTTATTAAGATTAATTTATAATAATGTTGATCATGAAAGCGTTATAAAACGCTGAAGAATATTTTCCAGAAACTTTAATATAGTTGTTTGTTTCAATAAAATATTATGAGTTAATAACACTTGAAATCTTGTATTATCCTGAAATATTATATTTTATATTTAGCTGTAATTAAATAATGGGTTGCATAGCAACTTCTTAAATAATCATGAATTTTTATAAGATATCATTGATACCACTTGTTTTTAAATTCAAGAATAAAGAACTTGCATCTTAAATCGCTTATATTTCGGCATTAATATTTCCAGAAGATGATTAATTTAATGCTTATACTTCATTCAAAAGATTTTAAAATACTTTTTATCGTAGTTTCTTACTAACAAATTTCTATAGTTATTTAATTAATGCTAATTTTAAAAATGAAAATTTTACTAAATCAGAAATTAATGGCAATTTATTGCATGCGTTTCTAATCTTCCAAGCCTTTTATAAAAAATGTTTAAGCAATAATTCTATAAAAATTGCGATGTTTGAAAAACAAATTTCGTTTGCCTCTAAGAATTTAACTCGAGATCCAAAACCATGAAATTGTCATCTTACTTATTTTATGCATTTTTATTTATCAAATAATTATGTATTTTGCTCTAATATAAAAACTACATTCCTGTACTATTCTTACACGAGTTCAGTCGAATGATAAGTAGCAATTTTATGAGCTAGAATCAATCAATATTTATTTTTAGCATTACTCATTTTGATAAAAAAGTTTCAAAAATAATCATTAAAGATTTTATAATAAAAAAATAAAAACTTCAAAAGTTGTAAAAATTAAGTATTTTTTAATTCTATAAAAATGATATTAGAAACAGGCTTTCTTAGAATTTCCTTGGCATACATATGAATCATTTCGTTCGTTTTTACACTTTCTTTCATCTTCTTTTTTACGATGTTTCTTTTAGTTTATCTATTAAACATTTTTCAAATTTGCTACTATTTTTTCCACCACTGTCAAATTTCTCTTTTTTTGTATTTTTAATGGTACTCATATTTCTTTTGTCGAGATTTTCATGTTATTATTTTTTTGTTGCATATAAATGTGTTTAACAATCCGAGCAACCACTTATGATTTTTCTATAATACACTTTTTGAAATATGAAGCAATTTTATTCAGAGGGCGAAAACAAAACACTTTCATGCTGTAATGAAATGAGTTACTCTGAGATAAAACTTTAGCACCTTAAATTTTCAATCTTTTTACATTCCTCGGAAAAATATTTTCTGAAAAGTAAATATTCTGATTACGAATACTTTAAAAATTTCCAAAGACTTTTTTAAAGAGATTTCGTTTCAAAAACATAATCTTTCATGTGTTTATTTCTTTACATATGGATTTGTTTTTCAGTTTTCTTTTCTGGAACCCATTTTAAAACTTAAATATAGAAATGCTTTTCTTTGCTCTTTAAATTAGCATTTTCCTTTAAATTTTCCGCTATTGAAAAAGAACTTTGACAAGAGGGGTTTTGAGATCATATTACCATGTCCCAAAATTCTGCATTTTGTATTTTTCCCCCTTATTTTAGGAAATCTTGATTATTGAAAAACCTTTAGGATTGGGTTTTGCATGCTTTCTTGAAAACTACCCGTTTTCTTAAGCTTCAAACTATAGCCTGCAGAGCATATTAAATTCTTAAAACTAAAATAATACTCAAAGCAATTTAGAATAACATCGGCTTGTTTATTCTTTCAATATAAGAGCGTATCTTACATACATTGCCAGATTCCAGAAGGTTTACAATTGATCATCAGCTATTATAGAAAAAATAAACGAAATAATATTAACAAAATATGTTTATCAAATAAAAAATCATTTGCTTTTACTTTTTAATAATATTTTAACAAGATAAAAATAGCAGCAGTTATAAAATGTCTGAAAAGGAATCGTCTGCTAAATGTCTATTAAAATATTTAGATTATGATAGTTACCGAACAATTGGACCTTGAAAGGTGTGTTATGATTCAATAACTCATATGTAATTAGAAATTTTACATATTTGATTTGCAACCCATTATTGGTGAAATAATAAAGCATTTGAAATTTGTAAAATGAAAATAGAAGACGAATAATAGAAGAAATTAAATTATATTTGAAACAAATTATAATTTCAAATAGAATCCCTGTTTCGAATAATTGTTTCAGATGAAAATGAATTAAATTAAAGTACAAGAGGAAAAATTCTGAAAATAATAGCAAATAAAATACAACAGCAATTTTTCGAATATCAGATAGTTTTTAAATACAAATGTGCGATTATCAAAAGACAAATTTAGATGAGTAAATAGGTAAATTTACATATACAATTGAAGATTTCTCACAAATTGTTCGCGTATTTTGACTCATTAAAAAATATAATATCTCATTAGCAAAAGACTCGCTTACAAATTCAAAATGTTACAATTATTCTCCCAACTTCGTTACAGTGTTTTAATATACAATTGCCATGGTGATGAGAGGATTTTCCTTGATGATACTTTTTTTCATTAATTATAAATTGTAAACTCGCTCTTCTCAAAGTTAATTTTTCTAATTAAATTATCAATTATTAATATAATATATCTAATAATAATAAAACTTTTTAATGAAATTTTCATGAAATGTTTTGCAACCCTATTTTTTAATAAATTAGATTAAAATTTATCATGTTAATGAAATGCTTTTTTATTTAAATATTTTTTATTGGAAAATAATTTTAAAAATTAAATAGCGCCTATATGGTATCATATAAATATCCATGATATTTTTTGCATTTTAATAAATTTCTTTCATTTAGCTAGTTTTGAAGATGTGTTATATTATATAAAATTTGTGTTATACATCTCGTTAAACCCTGAAAAAATCAAATTTAGCAAATGCTTGTGGCATTTTCAGCTGTCAGATTTGTATATACTATTTAATTAGAAATATAAAAGCAAAACTTTAAAAAATAGCTTTAACGAAAACTGTCTCTGACGTAGGTAATCACCATAATCGATTATTTTTCATAAGAATAATATCTGGAACAAAAACTTGGCAAAGGGGCAGATATACACACTTCGTGAATCTGTTGTCTTTCATTAGCATTTAATTATTTTTTCAAGTAAGATATTATTTTTTGTTTGTTTAAGAATTGTTTTGAATCTAGAAAATAAAGTAAATAAAATGATAATCAACTACCACGTGATTAAGATGGTAATAGAAATATAAAATGTAGCTAATCTCTGAGAAAGATTTTTCTGACATTTTTGATCATATTTCAAAACAATTCCAGATTTCTATAAAAATTAATGTCCCAGAATGGTTTCAAGGACATACCTGCCATATTCCGAAATAGTTCAAAACACAGATTGTGGTTTTTGATGTTGGCTATTCTTTGACCTACTAATTGCATCCATTTCCCGAGCAACAGATTTTACTCTTGACACTGTGTTGCTTTAACAAATGGAGCATACACTATTATGTCATTTCTACTGTCTGAAGATGTGAGATCATTTGAAAAGGCATGGCCATGAAAATCAGTAATAAACGTAGTTTTAAAAACGTTAAAATATCTACTCTTACAGAGTTGAAAAAAATGGCAATGACATTGGAAGAAAATTCTTTCCCATTCGAAATAATTATTTCCAATTTGAAAACTAGAAATCAATTGAGAGAAAAGTAGCATCGGTAAGTTATATTAAATACTAATCGGTAAATTTCTCAAAAATTTTTTATGAAAATGAAAAAACAAATGTGGATATGATTTATAAAAATTAGAAACAAGTGGATTTTAATAAGAAAAGTTTTTTTTTGAGAAGAAAATTCGAAAATGGTCAGCGTAAATTGGAACATTTTTTTTTACCCTTATGAAGGGCATAGTATTGTTTAAAACCACATGACGATCTGGGCGAATATTGAAAACGATTCATTTAATGCAAGGCACGGGTTCATGAGGACTGTATTATCACGGGAGATTCAAAATTTCTCATTTGCATAAATTTTAAAAACAGTTTTGAAAAATATGAACCTTAACTACAATTAAGGAATTTTTTATAATATACATGGTTTTTCTTAATTTAATTTATTCTGTAATCATAGTAAGTCTCCTATTTAATCATTTTCAGAGAAGAACAAACATATCCCAGACATTGTGGAATCTTGTCGCAGTCAAGCGCCATATTTACATCGGTGGCATCATGGTAAAATCCCACAAACAACACAATTAAAATAACATGATAATTTAAAGTTATGCTTTAGATGTCATAACTCTTTAAAGAAGCATTTTTTCTAGTCATTATCAAAAAAGTATCTAGTATATAAAAAAATATTTTTTAAATTGAAATTGGCTTAAAGAATGTGATTCATTTAGGTTATTAAATAAATTTAATTTAATTTTTTAGTTAATTTGTTTAATTAATAATTAAATAACAAATAAACAATCAACAAAATAACCATTTTGTGTGAGATAAGGAAGAGACGCATCTAAATTTCTATCTTAGATAATTGTATAAATTTGTAGAACTTATTCCAACCTACATAACTTCATGCAAAGATTGATGAATTTGGTGGGAAATATAAATCCCATGACTCTAAAAAGGGTTAAAAGGGTTAATTGGAATTAAAATGAGATTATTGTAAAAGTTAAAAGTAAAAAAATAAAAGTTTAAAAAATGAAAAATGTGAAAATGTGCCTCGCTTT
>JAPMOR010030039.1:0-65110 GCA_026543865.1 Argiope aurantia | reverse complement strand
ATTATTATATTGAAACACGTGAATTACGCAGTTGACTTTGCATTTATTAACAGAAATACTTCTGTAATTACGTCTATCTGTTTTCTAACTGTGACTGTGGAATGATTTATTTGTAAACAAAATCACAGTTAAAGGTTTGTTGCCGGGATTTATTTAATAATATATATCCTTGAATTCCAATTAAAATGGTCCATCTTCGTCATGTACAGTTTATTAGTCGGACAGTTCTTGTGAAAAATAAAAATGTGGATGGAGCTGTAAGTGTTCTGAACAGAATATTAAGTTCAGAAGGCGTCTTTGCCCACTATCGTCGTCGTTTGTATTATGAGAAACCATGGCAAACACGCCGTCGTGTAAACATTGAAATCTGTAAAGCAATTTATAACGAAGATATGACGAATAAAATAACATTCACGATGAGGAAAAATAGAGAAGAAGCTTGGCCTGGTTGTTGATTTTAAAACATAATAACATTAGTAAGCTGAATAATATTTCATAACGACATTTGTTCATCTATTATTGTGTACTTGTGCCAGCAGAGATGTTTATTCTATAAAAATGTCTTTTGAATATTGTATTCAAATGCACTTGTACTAAATAAATAGTTTATTCATTCATTTCTTTTAGGATTTTAATTTTATGAATGAATTATTTCCATATTTATAAATTTTTTTGGCATCTTTGGTTTGTCTAGAATATTAATTGTGCTTGATTAAAAAAAAATCTCTTATGCATAACTTGATATTTATGGTTTATACTTAAAAATTTTTTTAATTGCTATTGAACTAGTGAATTTCTGTTTACATGAATTATGTGAGCAGGCCCATTAGCATGTTAGTTGGATTGACTGCAAGCTGTTAAAAAAATTCAACATAGTAAATACAGTCATTTTGCTATCCAAATTTATTTTCTATTATATTTAATGCCTTAATGGGCTTTGTTTGGATTCCAAAACAAAATAAAAATGGATAGCAAAAATTGATAATGATATTGCCAAAGAATCGACATTACAAATTTCACTTCTTGGCTTTTAACAATTGAAGAATATTTGATGAAACAGTGAAGATTACTTGAATTTTATTGTAATAAAGAAAAAGATTACTGCAAATTATGTATAAATATATTTAAATATTTTTTCTTCTAAAATGGGGAGGGGAATTACATCTTAATTGATTTGGTGTCATTAAAAAGATAATTTATTAAATTTTAAAATAATGCGCAAATTATTTTTGTTGAATAATATTTTTAAGAACTTGTATGAAAAAAAAAAACTAATAATTTTGCTTAATTTTTACTTAAGTAAAAATTTTAAAAAATCATTTTAAGGTGTATTCTTTCATAAAGCTCATATACTCTAAAGTTGGCATCTTCAGATCAAACAGCCTGCTCTGTTGAATACTTCTTATTGGTAGAAACACTTTCTTCATTATTATTAGAGACCTTAACTTGATAACATTGACAACGCACACAATATGACCCCAGAATATGAATAAAATTATATATCTGCTGACAATATTATTTAACTATTAATTTTTTAAATCTCATAAGCCTTCTCAAAACAGTGAATATTAATATATAGAAGTGCTTGTATAAAAACTTCTTTTTATGAAAGATACCACAATTAAAGGAAGCCGTATTAACTTGAACATTTTTATTTGGGTATATGTTTATATACATACATACTGTTTTAGCTTCATGATGTGAGAGATTGAGAAAATTAATATTATGACAGTTTTAAAATAATGTCGAAAAAATATATTAGGTGCTGAAATTTTATTTAGATTCAGGTATCTTATAGTTCTTATTTTCTATCTTTAAAAATATTTTATGCATCTAAATACAAAGAAGAAAGAAAAAAAACTTGCATAAATATAGAATGAAACTTTCTTAAAAAAAATGAAGAAATTAAGCTTACATGCCATTTGATTAAATCAATATATAATGTAATATTTTTTTTTTATTCAACATACAATTCCACACTTTGCATGATAGTATTATATAACTGTATTGATATATTGTACTTAAGCATATAAATTACTTAATATAAATGTGGCTTGTAATATCAGGAGTACTTGATTCTAATTATGAGGAAGAATAAAAGTATATAATTGGCTTCCACTAATTATTTTGATAAGTAAAAAAAAAAAGAAAGAAATGTTATTATCAGTTAACTGATATTATTAAAAAATTTTGAATTAAATTATTATTATTTTAGAAACAATTCCTTTAAACAATATTCATTCTTAGCTTAAGGAATTAAGAGAGAATAGCTTAGTTGTTTTCTTTCTGTTTTTTCATCGTTTTTCAAATTATGCACTTATTTCAAGAAGTAAACATTAGGAAGGTGAAGGGGGGGGGCATGAAAACACATTTTAATTTAATGCCATTGTTTTTAATTTGAAGGTGCATATCCATAACTGTTATGCTTCAGAATAGGATGTTAATTTAAGAATTCATGTAAATTAATAATAAATAATAATCATCTTCAAATAACTTCATAATCACATTAATATGAAGATGACTGCAAATTCTTTCAAAGCGCATACTTATTTTATTTACACTCAGGTTAAGTTTGTACAGTATTTTCAGGAATGAAAAGAGTTATTTTCATTTGTTAATTGCATTAAAAGAAGACAATTTAATAAAAATATAAAGTTGTTTGAAAGTTGAAACAAAAATAATTAAACTTTTAAAAAAGATTATAATCATTTTTTTATTGATTTCATTCTAAAAACAAACTGCTGTCAAATATTTACGAAAATTAATTAATGTGTATAATAAAGCAAAAGTAATGGGCAGATATTGTGTAATCCTTATTTATTTTTTGATATATTTAAATTTATTTTGCATACCTAATATTTTTATGTGCAATATTTTTTTCTTTTTATTATTAAGTATAAGCTAAATATTTTCTAAATGGTTCATATTAGAATACTGAAAATGTATGCCATGGAACATACTTCACCCCACCCCCAGAAATGTTGGTTTTTCAGTAGAAAAACATTTTCTGTATAATGTATAAAATTTTTCTATTCAAACAAAATTTAGACATACAAAAAATTTGTTCAACTTTTGTATTCAAAGAATTATCATTGATTGGGTTCATCAAAAAGAATATAAATCAAAGAAGAAAAAAATGTTTCACTATTTCTGGTTTCAGAAGATATTCACTGATTATCAGAAAGTATTTGAAAACAAACCTGTAGACATCAGTGAATCATATATTATGTTTTAGCTTCTGTTCTATGAAATAGACAGAAATATATATATATAGCAAAAATACATATATACAAAATATATATAGCAAGATTTTTATTTTAAATTTAAGTTTCTTAAAGTAAGCATTACCTGTAAGTAGAAATCTTAAAAAGTGAAAGAGAAATTCTGCTTTATAAAGCTCAACAGACATGGGGGGGGGGAATTAATTTCAAATACAATATTGGTATTATTGAAAAATCATTATTTGGTATTAAAACTTTTGAAATTGATAAATATTGGAAATAAGTGAAATTATTAAAATTTGATGAGTTTAGTGAATTATTATAGTATTAAAATAGGTAAAAATGATGTGAAGTTAAGAACATGCTCGTGATTGATCGTTCATTAAGGATACAACTATTGAATATGCTACCAGTTTTGGAGTTTCCATTTGAAAATGATGGTAAATGTAGTTATATTGAAATTTCTATAAACAATTTTTTTAGGAACCTTCAAACTCAACATAATAAAATTTAATTATATTAAAAATACAAATTTAAATTTATTAATTAATAATATTAAATAATAAAATTTAATTATATTAAAAATACAAATTTAAATTTATTTTTTTTATAAAAATATTGAAATTACTTTTTTATAATATACGAAAGTCTATAAATTATTTAAAGTAAATTTATTTAAAAAGTGCTTGCTTTTTTTATACAATGTTTAATTATTTTGTGGAAGTCTCCATCAAAATTTTCAAACTAAAAAATAATATTAACTTTTAGAAGAAATTTTCACTGCAAGGACTTAATTCGAAAAACAACTATTACAAATGAAATGAACCTTGAAATTGTTTAATTGCTTTTAAAGGCCTGTTTTAATTTAAAATACATAAATTTGTTAGGTAGAAGAATAGTTCGAATAATATGTAAAACTTAGCATTTTGGGCATTTTCTTTAAATTGACATAAATTTTTTTATTTATTTTAAGTACTAATGAAATAAACCTGAATTAATAAATTTAAATCGTAAATGTTTTTATGTTTTTCTAAATTTGACCATAAGAAAATACAAAGCTTATGTTCTTAAAATGTATTCTAAAAAATTATCACTCTTCTCTTATTTAGTACAATTTTATTTCATTATGACAGCTTTAAAATAACCATTATTTGAATTTTCCAATAAGAAATAAACTTTAATGGATTTTTTTTTCTCATTATAAAGTGGAACTTGTTTAATTCGAAACAAATAGGATTAAAAAAATCAGTTTATCCAAAATATTTGATTTAAAAAAGAAGTGGCTCTAAAAATAAGAACAAGAGAAGATGATAATTTTAAGCTAAAAATGACACTAATGGTTCATATTTAATGAAGAAAATTATAATGATTATAGTAAAAATTATTTTGATAAAGATATAAGTAATAAAAAGAGAATACATCTGCTCTAAATGCAACAATGAAACAATAAAGCTTTAAAATAACGTACTCTCCATCTATTCAATTCATATATAAATATATATAATTCTTTTACTGCGCTTTTGAGTGAATATAATGCAATAATAAATTTTTTACGAATTTAGGGTTTTAAAAATTTATTCTCTTTAGTTAATTTAAAACACAAAATACAGGCAGATTTAACAAACTGACATAATTCAGAGAACAAATATTTAGTTTTGAATTAGAATTATTCGAAACAGATTCGAATAATTAAAGTTTTAAAATCATTTGAATGAATATACATGAACATCAAGGGATTAGGGTAAAAATAATCAAATTGCCAACTAATTAGCAGTAAAGAAATTTTAAATCAATCAAAGTAAATTCAAATAATTGGCATCATTTTTATATTATGTATATAATATTTCAAGAAACCAGAAGTAAAAAAAAGGAATCCAATTACTGATGAATTAGAAATAAAAACGTTTTGCATTAACCAAGGTACATTAGTTAAAATTTGAATGCAGCGCATAATAGCATATTGGCTTTGACTGTTTGATATATAAAGAAAAATTATATTATTAACATCCATATTTAAATCCTACAGTATTTAATAGCTGACTTAAATGTAAAGGTCAGCAACCAGATCGCTCACTTAATAAGGTCAGGTGATTCATGAAATTTAATAGCGCCCATTTATCTGGCTGTAATATTAGTTTCATTCTATTTAAATCTCTTCTGCGTATTTTGACAATGATTCTTTGTACAAAGTATTGTTAAACGCCAATTTGTGATCGATATTAATAGCCTTGAACCTGATAGGTTTATTGTGCAAATTATCCTTTTTACTGGAATGAATTTCCGTAACATAAAAGGGATATTAAAAACTTCATCGCCCGGTAATCTATTTCAAACTACACGTTGCCTTTTGTGACGATGTAATTTCATTTTCTGATAACGCATTTGAAATGCTCAAAGAATAAACAGAATCTCTCTTTATTAGTTTTCAACAATAAAAGAAAATAGTAGAATGAGATATTTGGCGAAACAATGAAAACCGTTTGAATATCATTGCATTAGTGAGATTTAGTGTTGAAAATTATGCAAAAAAATATCTCTAAACCAATGGGAGTGATCTCCCTAAACATTCTTGCATATTCTCTGATAGATGTATTATTTTCTTTCACTCTAACATAAGTGTTATATTTTAAGCAAGGTCGTAAATGCTACCAGTGCTCAGATTTTTATTTTGAAAGTCTCGCTTGTGAGTATTGTCTGTTTTGTAGTATGCTAACATAAAGCCAATACGTTTTAACCATATTCATTGGCGAATAATTACTAAGAAAAAGCCAATTTTCGTGAGGTTTTTTTTTTTTTTTTTTTTTTTTTTTGTAGATTAATCCTTGAAATGCGGTTCATGCACAAGTACCAGGAAAACGAGTATAAAAAATATATATATTCGTTTCCCCTGACTATCCCTTTTCTCCCGTGACTGATTGAAAAAAATTGACACATAACTACTTAAATTTGTAATCATAAGATCACATACCTAATTTCATTGAATTAAATAATTGCGTTCTTGAGTTAAAGTGTTTACAGGGTGCATAGCGTCATAAAAAAGTGCTTAAATTTGAAAACCATTTTTAAGCACCTTAACAGTGCTTACTTTTGGAAAAAAGGTTCTGAAAAGTGCTTAATTTTCTCGAGAAGTCCAATGAAGATATTCATCTTTGTTTTCGCAGACGATATGAATTCGATAAATCGAAAACAATCATAGATCTTTGTTTACTGGATATATCAGAAAAGAAAACGGACGAAAGGAAAACATTCGGTGAAGGGGTACAGGAGTTTCAACCCATGTTAAGAAAATGCTTGATTAACTTTTTTTTCAACAATGGGCACCAGCGTATTTTGAAGTATTGGAATGATTATTCCGAAAGAGCGAAATATGTCGAACTGGTTGCAACTAGAAAAGCGTTTGAACTTCTTTTACAAGTAGAGTTCTAAATAGCGAATAATTTATTTTAGTTATGCCTGGTGACATTATGTTCAACTCTTTATGTATGCAGATTAGCACCGATCGACGAAAAATAAGAATACAGTATGGTGCGTAAAAGAAATAGATATATCAGAGATGGAAGAAGTTGTTCTAAAAGTTTACATGAAAGACATTTATGATATTTAACTGCTTTTATTCTGATTACCATTGGTTGCCACTTGTTACTTCTCATTTACTTTCATGGCCTTGGAAGGCTTGCTTTAACTGCGATAGAAATAGAAGGATTTTCTCATTAACAGCTTTCGAATCTGACCTTCTCCTATAGCATTTTGATAGAAGTCGTCATCCTCTTTTAAAGCTTCAGAAAAATACTAGCTACTCGCATTCTATCAATAAATTCTTAACACTCATCTTTGTAAACCCATTTTTTAGAACGAAAGAAGCAAATTCACAGTGTACATAAGGTTGGAATTCAGTTCCGATAAAGAAACCTGATGCAAAAATCCGTTAGTGAACACAAAGCTGAAAGTATCGCGTACAGCATTTGTAAATTATCCTCCATAGAAAAAGAATGCTACCGACTTTCCCTTGAATATATTCAGCAACCCACATATACTAACTACATTGTAGAAATTAACCAACTGTCACGAAAAGCTAATAAAGCAGAGGACTTTTCACTGGTAGCGAAGTGCAACGACATTCAAAGAAGAAGGATAGAATATATATATATATATAAGACGTAGAATCTGAAATTTTTAATGAGAAATGTCTTTAAAAAACATAAAATTAACTGTAATAATAGTGTTTCTCTACTTACCTACCTAATTAGCTGTAATAATACTGTTCTTGTTTCTATGCTTATTATTTATATTCATATAAATATTTATATAAATAAAAATGTCTTAGATAATCAATTTTTTAAATAAAAATAACATTAAAATAAAAGCTGTATGTATTAGTCAAATGTAATTTGTCGATACAAAATAATACTGTCAGATTTATAATTTTAAAATTTGAGTTGAGTATTTTAAAAATTAGGCGAGGGAAACAATCAGGTACTTTTTGTATGTAATTTTTTTTAATTATACACATAAATATTTAAAAATTACTAAGACGGACGTAGAAGTTATTTAATTATATTTTTCTAATTCTAAAAAAATTTAAACTTAAATTTAAAATTATTCTGATAAAAATCTGTCAGCAGTATTTAGTATTAATAAATTAAGTTTTCTGAATTAATATGTAACTGATTACAGTTTTATATATATAATCAGCATAAATCTTTCCTCTCGATGTCTTGTGAAAATAATTTTGTAAACCCATTTTTGTCGTATTTACCAATTATTTGAATCTTTAATGTTTGTAACATATATTGTTCTATTCAATTTGCTCTTTATTCAAATTTTCAGTTTCTTTGTATTAATTATTGCTGAAGATAATGTTGCCAATTTAAATAAGTGATGAGGCTGCATTCAACATCCAAACATCAATTAAAATTTAAAAAGTTAATCAAAGATTAAAAACATAATATATATATATATATAATTTATTATGACAAAAAAAATCCTATGAGTAGAAAATTATTATGTATTTCTGCAAGTACGAAAGTGCTTAATTTTTGCATCCATTTCACACTACGCACCTTGGTTTACAAACATTTGAAAGTACAGACAATCAACACCATATCTAATTTGGTTCAAAACTTGATGTGGATCTAAACTTTAGATAGTAAATATGTGTATCAAATTTTACATATTTTGCTCTTTCCGTTTTATAGTTATCATGTTAACACTTCGATAACCAAGTATGCAGATTTTAAATTTTATAGAAATCTACAAATTTAATGTAAAAAAAAACCATATAATAAATTTTATCCCTCCAGATTAAGTTATCGTATTCAAAGATATATAGAGATAGAGCTGTAAATAGATATTCGCAGAAAAAAAAAGTGTTTTTCGGATTTGAGGAAGTTTGAAACTCGACGATTCTTCAAAATTTCGAGTTCGATTTTTATTTTTTTTTAATGATTTCTATACAAGAAAGTGAAAAATGTCACAATTTGCAAGGAAAATTAAATCAACAATAAAAAGTGTATTTTTAAAATGGTGTCAAATATCAATTCTATGCAATAATATTTTCAGAAGATATCGCGGAAAAATAATTATTATTATATAATTTTTTATTAATTAAAATGCTCTGAAGTGCACTATCTTCCTCTCCAAAGTATTTCCGTTGACATGTTTAGCAGCACTGAAAGAAACGGTCTGGCCTACTAAGTGCACATTCAAGCACACACATTCTCTTTTATTATTAGTAGATGCTTTTCATTTTCTCATACAAAGGGAAAGTATTGCAATAGTAAGAAAATTGATCAAGAAATTTTATTGCTGTGAATATAACTCAAAAATGCATTGCCCTAGAGCAACAAATTATTTTTAATATAAAATTTGACGATTTCTATTAAAATTGCAGACAAAATTCCGTCAAAAAGAAATCGGCGCATCCACACGCAAGTGAACACTAAAAATGCAAAGCGATATATAGATGAAATTTGGTATTCCGCTTTATCATCAGTATTGCAAATGTAACTCCAAATTTAGGGGAAAAAAAATCTAAAACTATGCAGAATTTGGATCCAATTAATGGAAGGAAATGTATTCTTTAATTTTTTTCTTTTTATTATATAACAAAACATGCCATACTGCATTACATCGTGAATATCGGAGAGGAGAGTGGTTTATAGACGTGAGCGAATTGTAGCATTCAAGGGTTTGCTGCCTTCCTACCCACATTACTTCACTTTTGCGACACATTTAGGGCATAAAAGATGATGCAAAGTTGTATACATACAATAGAAAGTGAATGGGATAAAACTGCAAATGATTAATCCATATGGCGAATGTTTTGTGTGAGTGTACATACACTAAGAAATATATAATACTATATATATATATATTTATTTAAAAGAATTTATTTTAATTATTACATAAAATTTGTGAATGAAGATATGCTTACAATATCCCTTTAAAGCATTTGAGCAACTATGCTACATAAAGGGTCATACAATAATTATAATATAATGCTTTCCAATAACTAAATTTAATAAGTTAGAAAGCAATACAAGTATTATTACATTAAGGATCTTGTAATTTTGAATCGTGGTCAGATGGTTATCTCCGAGATGTTGTAGAAAACGTTTCTAGTGTGTACAAAAAAAAATTGGGACAATGTAAATATTGATTTAAGATCTTTTATGAAATGAGGTAAAATAGAATGGTTTGGTAATTTAAGTAGAAGCACTTTAAGACTGCATTAAGATTTTGCCACAAGGTCATCTCTACCCACACTAATTAGCATAAAGAATGCTACTTATTGATGGTTTGAGAACATTCCAAAAAATAAAAATTTCCTTAGAATGTGGTGAATAATTTTTTTAATGCATTTTTAGAAAATACAACTGCAGTTTTAATAAAATGAAACTTCTATTTCTGTAACTGATGTTTACTTATTTTTTACAGGTAAGTGGATTAAAAAGACGTTTTATTAAATTATGCAACAGTATAAATGAAATTTGATTAATGAAAATAAAATACAGCAACATCCTTTTACTTAATTTTTATTGTTATTAAATTACTTAAAGTTAGTAGGAGAATAAATGAATATAACAAAGCAATCTAGGTTTAATGGTACAGAAATAAGTATTATGGCAATACATGTATAATTTCATTAGACGTTAGTAATATTATAACTAAAATTATAGAAAACTCATGCATATTAATCTACATCACAGTTTTAATATAGTATTTAATCATTAATTTTTATCTGTGTTAATGTCACAAAATGAAATTAAAAAATTTTAACAGATTTTCAGTGGCTTTTATTAAAATTCTTCTGTACAATTTAAACACATTGCTCATATTTTTAATGCATTTTTACTCCAATTCAATATACAATAGCATTCTGGTAGAATAAAGCATCTATGTGCAATTTTAATTACATATATAGATAATTTTTAGATATTTAGAATACTTATCAACTACAATAAAACATTTCATGGTTTTGAAGTTCATATGTGATGTTCACCACTGAAATGGATCAATAATTATGGAAGAACAGATATCTTATATCCCTTAACATTCTTGCACTTAAAATTTGACATGACTTTTATGCATCTAAGCAAATTTACTACACAAAAAACCAATAGGCATAAATAAAAATTTACATCAAAAAGACTAACTGATTATCATTTTTTTTAATCTTAAGAGAGAGCAAAAAGGATTGTGTCTTAAAATAACAAGTGAGAATTTAAGTAGAATATATCTAAAAATTTAAACAACTGACAATTTGATGAACAATTCTTTCAAAATGTATTCTCACTTTAATTGTAAACTGTAACAATTTTTTTAAAATATATACTTTCATATAATTTAATGCATTAAAATATCTCAATCAAAGTAAAAAACATAACTTTTTTATTAAATTATTATTAAATATTTAAATTCAGGCATAATAAAACAATTTACAAAAAGTCAAAATATACAAATACAGTAAAATTTTATTACAAACATTTCATGGTATCATTTTTAGCAACAATGCAATGCATCTAACTATAGATGGCTGTAGTTATTAATTTTTTTTTATCACTCAAGTATGTAATTTTATATTCTTCAAAAAAAGTATGAAGAATTTGTACAATTTCTTTCTTTCTTCAGATCTTCCTAAATACAATTTAACATTTCAAAATGACAATTGCACTGCATTAAAAAAAGGTGTGAGATATATAATAGATATTTAAGAGAAAAAGAAATTATGTTAAACAAAATAATATCAAATAATTAAAATGCTTCTTCTTTAGTTTTTAAAATTCTATATGCATAACTGCCTTTTGTTTAACTCGATAACCTTTTTGTTTTAAACAAGGAGTAATAAAATGTAAATGAGATGAAAGGGGCAAATTTATTTGGGCATGAAATATTTAATTGATTAGCTGAAGTACTTCAACATTCTTTGATTACTCTTATCATTTACTTTCTTTCAACTTGATAACTTTAATAATAACTTTACAAATAAGATATATGCTTTTAATTAAAAAACAAACAAAGAATAAGTTTTAAAAATATCAAAATAAAATCATTTGAAAAAAATGAAATTCACACACAAAAATGGTGATAGAATACTGAATGCAAAAAACTTTTGTGTTTTACCATTTAGATAAATCTTATTTATGAATATAGGCATGCATGGAATTAAATGAAAAAGCTTGTCATTTATATATTAAAAAAAACACTTTTTATTTAATACATAACAAATATAGATTTCTTTTTTTTTATAAAACAATATTTCACCTGAAATTCATTTTTAAAAACAAAACATTTCTTCCCCATAAACAGCTCACAGTCTCAAAAACAAAGCGCACATATTCATTTTGCAAAGAAAATAAACTATGCTAATAAAACGGTAGCAGTGAAAAGAGATTATTCACTTATTTATATAAAGAAATGATTGATGTGACAAATTATGTAAAAAAATATAAATATAATTCATACAGACCATTTTTTAATCAGTTTTATCCTAATTTTGCAATAAGGAAAATATAAAAAAACAAATGGTATCAGAAAAGAAAAATTGGTATCTTAATTTTAATGCCCTATTTTATTATTTTACTCAAGATAAAAAAAAAGGAAAACTAATTAATATAATAATAGTAATTGCTTGTATTGCATAACCATAAGAAACATTTTCTTGCCAAATCATCAATACAAAATTACTAGTTATTTTTTTTTTGTAACAGATATGAATGGATAAAAAATGTAATTTACTTATCTCTGGAATCAAAAATAATATTACTGAATGACATATAATGGCATAAAACATTTGCTCCCTCCCTTTGTTCAGAAAATGATTGTACAAGTAAACAAAATTTTACTACATAATTCTTTTTTTTTTCTTTTCTTTTGTACTGCATGAAAACATAAAATAAGACAAGATCAATTGAGAGAAAATATTGGAATTTTAAATCACATGTAAAAAAGAAAAAGAATCTTTCCTTTATGGATCAATTTTAATCAGAATAATACAAGCACTTGTTTTATATTTATTCTAAAGAATTTGACTAAAATTTGTCAAATTAAAATCATAAAGAATAACTTCACTCACACAAATTCATTTTTAGGATGAAACAAATAGAAATAAAATGCTAAAATCAATTTATTAAACATGATAATCATAAATTCTGTATAAAGTCTTGACATATTTTTCCTTTCAAAAACACATAACAAAATGAGTTCATAAAACGAACTCAATGAATAAAGTTCAAATTACATTTCATAATCGACAACAATTTTTAATGTGGTACATAGACTGTTTCATTAACAGAAAACAACATATAAAGCCTTTTTTTGAGACAATCATAATATCAAACTAAAGAATATTTTTGAAATAGAATGTTTCAAGCTAGTAATAGATCAGAATCTGTATAAATCCAGAAAATATTTATACAAAATAATTTTATTCTTTTCAAACCGTCATAATGGGGAGTATCATAAGCAAAATTCTCACTGAATTAATACAGAAATGAATAATTAAGTACAGTTCACAATTTTAGCCATGTTCGCACTCTAAAGCCACAAGTACAAAATGAAGCTTGAAACTCACCAGCAAGACAAAGCTTTTTGATATGTACAACATACAAAAATATATCAGTAAATTATGTGTACAACTCCTTGGAATCTGTTCAGGTAACCAGTTTTCACACCTATTCCTTTCTTATGTACAACAGTTATGATACTGAATATAATTGATTTGATACACAAATTAGTTTTAAAGTTTGTCATAGAATACCACAGAACCACCGCGACTTTCTAACTGGTTCATTTGCTTTCAACTGATGACCGCATGTCTTGGATGGCTGAGTAGCTTCCTAAATAAAATAATAAACCATATAAATGAAACAGTTCAGAAATACAGTAGTGAATGAGAACTTTTTAAGAGTTTTTTATGCTAATTTTTTTCAGTTATTTTTTTAATATTGATTTTTAGTTAGTTTTCATTTTCTATCTGCATCATATATATTTAGAACTAAGAATGTTTCTATAAATATTTATTAAATATAAACTCTGTACTTATTCTTCATCTCTCTTCTATTTTAATGAAATCAAAACCAATAATGAGCAGTGCAAAAAGTGTTTTTATATCTAAAAACCGACAGCAAACATTGTTTGAAAGAGACAAAGAAAATATAAATCATTTAATGAAAAAATAACAATTAAAAACAAACTTAAATGCTTTTAAAATAAAGTTTTGAAACAAAATGAGGAACAGAAGTTTTGAAACAAAAAAGGACTTAAGATCATTCTTGAATTAAAAACTTGACAAACTGAGTATTAGATTTACTGGTAATATTTTTCTAAAAATATAAATAAATGTAAAGCTTAGGGTTACCACCCCCTTCAAAAAATGCTACAAATATACATATTTCTTAAATTTCTCAATAACTCAAATGTATCCCCAAGTGAAAATATTTAACAGGTACACTTTAAATTTAATAAAGTAGAAGCAATTAAGAGTATTAATATAATGAATTAGGATGTACTTTACCCATGATTTAAATAAATGCCAGTATTATTATTAGAACATGAGATTAAAGCATAACATCGAGAACAAGCATTCACTTCCAATACCATGCAAAATTATTTCCACATTATATATACAAAATCAAATGTAACAATGTTTCTTATCATTTTTTATAGTTTTCTTTTTAACTAGGTGGAAATGTATGATAAGGCATTATCAACTATACGAAGCTAAAGAAAAAATAAATTAAAAATTTTTTAAAAATTATTTGATGCAGAAATAATTAGGTCAAAACATTTTTGATATCTTATCCAATAACACTAAAAAAGCAATTTTCAAGCAATATTTTTTAATCAGAAGAATATAGCATAATTGCAATTTGCTAAAACCTATTTTTTATTCCATTTACAAAATTTATTGTTCACGGTATTTATCATATTTTATAAGTATTTTATTTAAAGTGCAAATCAAAATTTAGTAAAATACAACTTAATAATAATAATAAATTGAAATAAAATTTAAAGTAATTTATTGTTATGCTAATTTCCATTCAGAAATTTAAAAATTTCATATTATACTACCTTAAAAAAATTCTTATTCTTTCTAATGATAATTTAAGGCATATTATCAGAACTAGTCGTAGATATAGTTTGTCAACGGATTCTGAGATGACCACTTTTCGACGACTCATCTCATTAAGGGGCGAGACGCTGAACGATAAGCGTGTTTCCGGTATAATTATTGGCAATGTTTATGTCTCAGAAAACCATGAGTCTTCATTGTTAAATGTAAACATCTCCTCCTTTCACCCCTATTTTGACTAATTAAACCCATCCTAACACATGCACAAAAGCGAGGAGGGTTTTACAATCCGTTGCTCAACTATAAAAACTATTTAAACACAATTATGAACATTAAACATAAATACAATTAATGAACATTAAAAATTATTCAATTAAATTGAGCTTTATGCAAATATCTTATTCTTAAAAGAGTACTTAAAAATGCATTACTAAACTATTTAAAATCACAATGTTATATAACATTGTAATTTATCATTATAAACAACAATAAATTACAATGTTAATAAAAATATTAAATTTACAAATGCAATCAGCTCAAATTCAAAAAGTTTTGGAATTATTTTATGAATTTAAATAATAAACTGCAAGCTCATATAAATTATTACTCCAGGTTAAAACATTGCAGTAATTAAAATATATGGATGGCTGTTTAACAAGATCCATCTGTGTACATTTTTATGAAGTATATTTCTACTATCAGCAGATTCAATGCAATTAAATAACTTGATAAACTAGTAAAACATTTTAATAGTGCTAACTGTTACTTAAAATGAAAGAATATTTCTGGATAAAACCATAAAGACCGATTTTTAAAAAATGCATGAAAATTACCATTTTCTTTTCCATTTTAGTTTTAATATCTCTAGCCAGTGACAAAAATGCCTCTTGCACATTAATACTGTTCTTAGCACTTGTTTCCATAAATCGGATTCCATATTCAATTGCGAGCTATAAAAAAAGCATTCAGTGATTAATGAAATAAAGAATTTCTACATAGAATGATAAATATATAAAAAAATACAAACAATTTTTTGTTTAAGTAATTGTAATTTAAATAATACCATGCATAAAATTAAGAATATGTAGCCTTTTGGTTACTTGTGGGAATTTATAGTTTCTTATTTATTTGGCAATATTCAAACTATGCTTATATTACCGAACTCCAATATTTAGAATGCAACTAGCTTCATCATATTTCACCTTCCTTAAGTGATAAAACCTGAGGTCCATAAATATTCACAAGTAATAAATTTTTATAACTAATAGAAATATTAAAATGTCAAAAATTGTTGCAAAATGTTGACAAAATTAAGGAATGAAATTACAAGCAGAACTAAACATATCAGTAGAGAAATGAATTTAATAACATTTCATAAGATAAATAATAAAGAAACAGGCAATTGGTAAACAAATACTTATATAACAGCATTCATCAAGGTTTCATATGATTCACTCTATATATAGGACCATAGAATTCAAAGGAATACCAAAGCAGTTTTGAATTTCTTTAAATTCTACATGCATATATCTTTCTCCTATTATTACATTTATACATATATAAGCAAGATTAAGAACATATAAAAGCAAGATTAAGAGAAAAATGAAAAATTCATTAAACAGCTCCTTATATAAGAATTACTGGAACTTGATTGCAAAAACTGATTGTCACAGAGGCAGAATTTCAATCCAGAAAGGAAAGTTTGCTTTAAATTTAAGGTAGAAATGAAGGAGATGATATTCAACAAAAGTAAAAACCCATAATCAATATTTTAGAATCATATGGAAAGGATGATAAAAATAAAAGCTAAAATGAAACTGAACCAAATATCCAAGTAAATTTGAAATTTATATAAAATTTGAATATTTTTAAAAAGTTAATTGTACAAGTCTTATATACATTAATCAATAATTTATAAAGTTTTTTAAAATTAAATTTTACTTTAAAAAGGTTTATAAAGAATTAAAATAAATAACCATGAAACATAAAATGGAGCGAATGTCATTTTCTCCATTCTTCCTTTTTCTTTGAAATAGATTATGAGGAAAATCAGATATACAGCATGTCTAATCCTCAAATTTATTTCTCCATTTGATCTGATAGTAAGAATTTTATTTGAAGCATATTTCAGGTATTGGGGATTTTTTTTTTTTTAGATAAATAATAAGGAGTTAAAATTTTATCAAATATCATTTCCATATTTTACTAAAGTTCTAATTTGAATTTAAAAGGCACAAATAAGCTTTTTGATAATGAGAAACTGTAATTTTAAGATTAGGAATGATTTTTTTAAAACGGTAATTTCTTTATGTTCAATTAAAGGATAAATATCACTGTAGCCATTTTTACCAATTATATTACAACAATTTTTATGAAAGTTTTATAAATTTAATATGATTGGCTAAACTGATCATTTCTCATATATTTACATCATAAATATTTCGTTATCAGCAAATAAATTTATTTATGTACAAAATAAATATCTAAGATAAAAATTTAGCACAATTCTTCAGAATTCTATTAAAAATTATTTTTACAAAAATTTACCTGTTCACCCCTTTCTTTAGAAACTTGTCGTCTATCATTAACATCACATTTATTTCCTAAAATCATTTTCTCAACATCAGTAGAAGCATGCTAAACAAAGCCAAAATAATTATAGGATTAATAATGTATAAATACCTCAAAATAAATTTAAACAGTGAATTTGGAAATCAAAAGAAAAAAGTTTTTTAAAAGAGAAAATTTAGGAATGCATTAATAACTTACTTCTTCAATATTTCGAATCCAATTTTTAATATTTTCAAATGACCTCTCATTTGTTACATCATAAACAAGCATAATCCCCTAAAAATATAACAAAATTTTAAAAATAATAAAACAATTACTTCTTTAAAGACAATAAATTAACTTTAACAGTTGAACTTCTTTTACCATAGCTCCTCTATAATATGCAGTAGTAATTGTTCTGAACCGTTCTTGACCAGCAGTATCCCTATAAAGAAACATAAAATTCATCGTTAGAAGTAAAAATTTAAGTAATTCAAAATGCATTAAATTATCAGTCTTCCAAAGACTGATACACGATCTAGAGATTGAATATACTATCTCCAATTACCACTGAAAAAATCTTTATTATTAAAAGTACTGTTCTATGTATGTAGTTAGAAGTAATCTATTTGTAGCACATAATATTCTAGTCTTTTATAAATTGTACTAATTCCTTGTATAACCATTCTAAGGACAAATGCAGGAAAAAGGACGAGGGTTTGGAGCATTTGGGGATTTTTCATCACAAATAGAGTTAGTGACAACACATGAAATACATCAAATATACAAGCATGGTTTGAAAAGTTGCCAGATTAATGGAAAAAAACATTATCAAAAAAATTATATTAGAGTAATTTTACTCATAACGGTTAATCACCATTTGAAAAAATGTGAAGAGGATAAACAATTTATTTAATCAAATTGTAAATGTTTGCATTTTAATTTCAGAATCGTATCAATCAAGATGGTGAGAGAAGAAAAGATGAGGAGAGATGCTCAGACAAAGAGCGATTACTTGCAGACAGCAGAAATTTTTTTTAAAGAGCTTATTCTAATTTTCTACATTCTATAATTAAATACAGCCATTAACTTCTGTTAGTCAGGCCATCAGATTTTAAAAATCGCTAGCATTACTAGAAAATCTTTGCTTATAATGAGAAAGCTGCTGCCACTCTTATTTCCTTCCATAGCTGTACGCTACAAGAGTAGTATATAAATGTTTTTCTACATCTACTATTTTATCTATAAAAATTTCATTGTGATTCATCATTCACTTACATTGCATTTCATTAATTTGGATTAAGCTGTCATAAATTATTTCTATGGAAGATTTAACCAGTTATCTAAAGAATAACTGGTATAGTGATGTAGTAAAAAGGAGCATAATGGAAAAAAAAAAAACAATTTACAATGGGAATATTTTAAAATAATTACATCATTAGCAGCTTTTTGTGACCAGCCTGCTAGACAAAAATTTTGATTGTTTCATATTATATTTATTTGCATTAAACTCTTAATATTGCTTTATACAAATTTTCTTGAGCAAGATACTAACATTTTAAATTTTTTCTATATAATTTTAGAAGAATTTTCGACTATTATGCTTCCTGTGTTTATGTATTTCCTAAACCAGTGAACTATATCTCTTCAAATATTGCAATTTCATAATAAACAATGCAAAATTTAAGTAATATAACTCTGTTGAAAAGGATCTTAAAAGTAATAGCATAGATTCTTTCACAATATACATACAACTAATACAACAATAGATGCTCCATCAATTAATTAGTATTGAAAAAAAGTTTTATTTATAGATAGAATAAATATATTAAAAAAAAGTATGAAATTAAAATAGTACAGAAATAATTTGAATTTAAAAATAAATAATAGAAAAGAACAGTAATGTTTAAAATAGGATAAATTATAATATTTTGTCATTTGTTATTTTTTAAATAAAATGTCAACTGTAATAACTTCAAAGATAAAATTTTATAAAATTTCACTAAAAATTTGCTTTTTAAGCCACTTGTGGAATTATTAAAAAATAAATTAATATATTTTACATTCTTAATAAAATAATTAAAACATGAGGAGGAGAGAGTAATTTTGTTGCATTATATTGCAATATCACATGAAGCCAAAATTTTGTAGTAAGAGGCTGAAATTAAAAGGAAATACTTATTGCTCTATTTTAAAAAATATAAATTGGAAGCTAAGTTGGAAAAAAGTCCTTCATTGATATAATAAAATTTAACAAGATTTTTGAAGTGATATGAAAAAAAAAAAAATCAATGACCTCAAGTTGAAAGACAATCCTTGAGGACTGTGATATATCAAATTAGATGCAGTGAATAATAAAATGTATCAAAATATGCAAAAAATATAAAAATGTAAATTACATAAACAGCTAAGAAATAAAAACAATTCAGATAGGAGCATTCAAAATATAATTGTTAAAAATAAAAGTAAAAATTTTACTTAGGCATAAATATCCAAAGGAAGTATTTCTTATCATAACTGTCACAATAGAAGAAAAAGACAAGATTGAACTATCTGATTGAACAATGAATAGGTTTAAATTTCATTACAACAAAGAGTTGCATCCTTTTTCTTTTTCTACTTTATCAGTTTCCTTTTCCTCTTTCGACAAAAAGTTTATTTCTTGAAGGCGATGAGTTTTAATACTTCTAATTCCTGTGTTAGACATTTTTCTTTTAGAAATATATTAACTAAATATTTCAACAAAAAATATTTATATTGTAGAAGAACCTAGTAAGAGATTAGTTTGCATATCAACACTTTTCTAATATTTCTAACATTGTAGAAAACCTTCTGTCATGGGGAAATGGAATTCTTAGAATAAAAAAATAAAAAAAAGGTTGTAACTTGAAGTAATGTAATGCAAATGAATTTGGGTATTGAAATTATATATTAAGAACTTTCTTTAAAAATTTAACATTAGGAAGTAAAAATTATGAAAAAAATTAATTGAAGTATTTTATAAATATTTTAAAATAATTATAAACAACTATATATTCACTGTTTAATCATTGTTTTAATAAATCATTAAAAAATTTTAAAAAGTTGTTAAATATTTTTTTCAAAATGGCATTATGAGAAAAGATACAATTACTCCCAGATGTTTGCTTAAAATGACAATCATCACATTATTCCATCCAATTGCTTACTCCAACAAAAGCTACAATTTATATTAGAAATTTCAAAATTAAAATTAGATTTTAGAAAAGAAATACAAATAGACTAAAATGATATATTAAATTTTAATATTCTTTATGGAAAATTGTACAAGATAATGAATTATCAAGAGTTTATTTAATAACGAAACAATAATGCACAAGTATCAAATAAATTAAAAATAAATAAAAATAAGATATGATCAGCAAGTATTCAACCTTTCTTTTCTTTGCCTTGTTCTATATTCCTTTTCTACATATTAAAAGTTATGCAGAATTTC
Source organism: Argiope aurantia (assembly GCA_026543865.1). NCBI lineage: Eukaryota > Metazoa > Arthropoda > Arachnida > Araneae > Araneidae > Argiope > Argiope aurantia. The sequence continues at coordinate 44,292 of JAPMOR010030039.1, read as the reverse complement.
ACACATCATTGTATTCAGTAAATTTTATTTCAAATAAGAAATATGGTAATAAATTTTCCTAAAGAGAACAATCGTGAGTATATAAAAGTACATATAATATTTTTAATAGATCTATTCAAAAAGCAATACAAAACCAATAATAAAATAGTAACTTAATTACAAAAAAATGTTTATATGATTAATCTAAGTGAATATTTCTCTCATTTTAATTTAAATAAGAATTATAATATACACTTTCTCCTAAATCCTTTTAAATTATTCAAAACATGCTATGAAGAAAATATGAAGAAAAAATATTTAGTCATTTTAATTTTGCATCAGTTGAAATACATAAATGGTAAACTAAAATAATGCTTAAGCTTATATATAATCTTTTTAGATGCGCAAAACAAATTTAACAATTAAGAAACAAATTTAAAAAATACTTCGCTATCTACTTACCATATCTGAAGTTTAATCTTTTTCCCATCTAACTCTATAGTTTTTATTTTGAAGTCTATTCCTATAATAAACAAGAGGAGAAAAACAAATCGGTCAATCACAGAAATTTTTAAATCTTAAATTTTTGGGTAGACAGAAGCAATTTACTTGACATAAAGTTAGAAACTGACTAGAACTTCCAAGTCATTGTCTTGTTGCAAAACTAGCTAATAAAAATGACAGCTATAAATAAAACAGCTCGTAACTGAGCAAAAAGAAGTTTTGTACTCATTAGACATGAAGTACCTATTCTTCATTTTTATGAAACATTTGAACTGAAAAAAGTTGACAACCAAGGATAGTGCATTTTATATATTTCTGTTTGCTTTATAAAACAAGCCTTTAAAAATTAACACAGCAATAAAAGGTCCACTATTAAATATGACTAAATAAACAGATATATTCTCAAAGTTTATATTTAATGTAATTATTAGATTCATATTAGATGCTTTGTAACATAAAACAGTTCTTAAAATGATTTAATCTACACTAATTAGGTTTAATAAATTATTTATTGATATTAAGCCATTAAAATCAAAGTAAACTATAATTTTAAAAACTAAATTTTGATAATGTATAATTTAAAATAAAATTTACCAAATACATTTCAAATTATTCATGGCAATAATTAATTTTATTATGAAAAGAATAATGTAAACATGGAAACTTTGGTAAATTATACTGATTGGCAGCAATTGGGATTTTTTTAAAAAAATTATTAGACTGCTTGAGATAAGTTTAACACATGAACTTTCTATCAAATTTAAAAATCAATTTTAGCGTAAATTTTTTCATGCAACATTTTTTTAAAAAGTAGATCTTTCTATTTTAACCGTACACTATTGGCAAACATTATTTACAAAAGAATCCTATTAACCTGTGATCCTTGGCAATTAATCGATGACATACAGTAAATAAACAGGTACCAAAATAAATAAATGTTTTGGATAAAATTCAATCATCTTTACTTTTTGAAAATAAAAATAAGAACTGCAAAAATATGAAGACAATAGAACTAATTGTTAGAAAACATTATTTTATGTGACATATGAGATATATAACTATTAAAAAAACATTTTCCAATATTGTCATATTTTCCAAGTAAGAAAAAAATACATACATTAAATCTTTAATACAAAATTCTGACTAAATTGTTATTACTTAAAACAAATTATCTATGCAGCTACAGCAATTTCTTTAAATTTTATTTTTACTGAAATTAAGTTTTCAGAATAGAAAATCTTCACTATTATCATATAACTGCATGATCAACTTCATATTGTCAATATAAAAATAAGTTGCAATAAAAATATAAATACAACTGAACTAAAAAGTTACAATACAATTTGTATGTATATATATTATTTTTAATTTATTATATGATAGAATTGTATGAAACTTTTAAATTTCATAATTAACCAAAAGAAAGAAGCATAAAGAAATTCCTACTCAATTTAATATAACCATAATCTTTATTAAAATCTAAATTAAAAACGCACAGCAATAATTATAAGAATATTCTTGATTATATAACTTAAAATATTAAATTTAATAAAATGATAAAAACTAAAAAAACAACCGATTAAAAAATTATAAGACAATATTTTTATTTTTTATACATTTCTAAGTCAAAATTATAATCTAGATAGTACACCGAATTACAAAGTATTGCATATACCATTTTTCAACTATATCCCTGAATTTTGTACATAAATTAAATATTTTAACAATGCATTACAAAAAATTAAATCATGATTGACATCATGAATTTTGACAATCAAACAGTTATATTTATATATTTCATTACGATTTTACATGTTTGTTGCCTTTCCTTCAATCTTTACATAATTATTCTGGTGATAAAATTATCTTGTGATAATTTTATCACAAGATAATCCTATTAAAACTAATTAATTTACATCCTATTAAAAAAACAGAATTTTAAAAAGTTGTCATTTTTATGGTTTAGTTTATCAGGGATTAAGACAGTGCATTCAAGCAAAACAAAATCCTAAATTTAAACTTTAAATGTTTTTTTATCTCTTTTTGAAAGGAAACAATGACCTATAAAACTTTTTTAAACTTTCATATAGTTGGAAAATAACCAAAATATTCTCCAGTTTTCTCTTTATTCTTTATGAGTAAAGGGAATAATAAGTCTATATAAAACAAAATAGTTTTGATACAAAAAAATAAGATTAAAAATTAAAGGAAATATTTTCGCTTATGGAATGCAATATAACTTGCAGAATGTAAAACTCTTATTTAAATCTGAAAAATCATATTATAGTTGAAAATTTAAAAAAATAATAATAAAATTTTACAAGGAAAGTAATACATATAATATCTATGTAGACTTCATCAACTGCAGGAAAAAAATTACATAAATTATTATTAAAACCTATCATACTGAACTATTATAACAAGAACAAAACGATAACACTTAAATTGAGCTAATTAGCAATTCTCCGTAGCAGTATTTAAATCTGACCTTAGTACTGTCAGATCTAAATGAAGATTTTTTACATAAGGAAAATAAACAACCAAGTAAAGAAATATTTACAACAATGTCAAAAAAAAGAAAAAATAATATATAAGATTTAAATTAACTCCCTTTATTTAATCTGCCATATACTTAAGAATGTCAAAATAGGCTGATCGATAGTAAACAATTAAATAACCGGTATTGGTTGAGATAAGTAACTTACCAATAGTTGATATAAATGTTGAATTAAACGTATCTTCAGAAAATCGGAAGAGTATGCACGTTTTTCCTACCCCTGAATCTCCGATTAGTAAGAGTTTAAATAAATAATCATAAGTTTTGGCCATCGCCTTTGCTTTATATTAAAATTAATTGATAATAAATACTTGTTAATTGTCTGCTCTTCCTGACAGATTTAAATACACTCACTAGACAAGCAACATACCATAGCTAACAATGCCATAGGCAAGCTAAAACAATTATTCCACGTTTGTCAATGTGCTAGCGACACCTACATACCTATGGGCTTATTTAAAGACGTGCAAAATAATAAACTCATAAATATCAATAAATATTTCGTTTATTCGTAAAAGATTTATGCAGTTATTAATAATATTTTTTTCTATCTTTGAAAGATATAAGATAGTTTCAGAATCGCATTTAGCAATTAGAAAAGTGATTTCATAAATATTTTAGAAAAATAACAATAAGTTAATTTAACATTTGAAAAATAATAATTGAAAAATTATGCCTTTATATAACGCAAAAGAATATAGTTATGTTATTTTAGAAGGCAATATTGTAATTGATTACAAAATGTTACTCATTTTCAAAACTCACAAAGATTTTTGAGATATTAATTTAATTAAAAAAATTATAAGGTTCTTTGCATTTCCTTTTGTTACTTTTTAAAGACTTGTTTGACAGTAAAAAGATTTATTAACGAAACCTAAAAAATTTAGAAACCCAAACAAAGTTCTGCTGTATAACTCCGCCCTTAGCTTTCTGCTCAGCTGATTGCTGTTTTCAAGATGGTTGCCTTATCACCCTCTCTTGAAATTTTCCTTAATCAAACACGTTGCTCTGTTAGTGATGAATGCTATCACTATGAAACTCGAAAACAGACAACTACCTGTTCAATCATCTAAAGATAAATCAAGAGTCCCCATCATAGCTAAGAAATGTAAAAACACTAGGAAGAAATCCATCCTTCTTAACACTGACAAAGACGCCTTGCTAAATAATCATGGCTTGGGATGTAAATCCAGTGATCCAACCAATCCTAATGATACAAAATCTAATTCTTCCCCGGAATTAAATTCATCTAAGAAAGTACGTTCGAAAAAAGTTGTTCCCAAACCTAATGATAAAATGCCCCCGAAATCCGAGAAGATGCAAGAACGCTTAGAGCAATTTTTGAGGTAAATATAACAAGAAGTTTAATCTTATATTTATTACCTCATAAAAAATATCAAATTTGATGTTTATTTTAAATTTGTCTACTTTGTATCATTACACAAATACTGAATTCCTTAAATAAATTAATGCAATTTCCCCTTTCAAAATATATATACGATGATCCGTCTTTGTTTTGATTGAAATTCTTTGCTTTCTAAATTTGTTTATTTTCTTAAGTCTTTTCGAGCAGTGTGATTAGCATCTCAATGAAAATAAAGACACGCATCTGTATTGCATATAGATAAATGTGATTTATAATAAATATTAAATTTATATTAATTATGTTTTTTAAATCTTATTTATTTTCTTGTAATGTCATCTAAGAAATAGAATCATGTATTTATTTCGTCTCAAAATAAACTTTTTCATTAATTAAAAAGTGCTTTGTTAAATTTTTCTGTGCATAATGGCTTGTTAATTAGTTTTTTGTATGTAGACTAATTTAAAACTGCTGCCTTAATATTTGATTTTTTAAGATTTGTACAAAGAATGTGTAAGATCTTAGTTATATTTGCATACCTAACATGATGTAACTTGATTTTCAAATAAATCATTCTGGACTTTTGCATTTTAATTCCCTTTGTTCGAAGTGATTTATTTAATTACTTAATTGTTGAACTATTTTTTTTTAATATATTGCAGCTGCATTTAGAATAAACTCTATCTTGTGTAATATTTTAATTATCTCACTTATAAATCTTACAAAAAAGTCTCTTTTCATATTGTTTTATGAACGCTTAGAATTTTAATAGAAAAAGATTTAAAAAATTCATAATACGTCTGTAAAGATTCTGTATTTTTTAAATGTCGTATATTCACAAAGGTGCTAAATAATTTTAAAATTTTATATTTTTAATTTTATAGATCTTGAACAAACATAAAACTGATCCAAATTAATTTAAAATTTTTAAATTGTTTTACTTTATGTTGTATATTTTTACAATACTAAACAAAGAGAAAACTGTATTTTTTCTGAAATATTGCCTGCCATAAATTAAGAAAAGTAATATATTAAAATAGGATTTTAGTTATCTAGTAAATGTATTATGTTGAAATTAAGTATCTGCTCTTTTTATAAATAATTTCTTATGATTTTTTATTTTTTTTGTAGCGAGACAAAATATTATTGCACTATTTTTCTCTTTTGCCTTCATTTTGCTTTATTGTCTTAGGTTGCAGTTGTTTATAAAACTTTTTATATTTTTTGAAATATGAAAGTTAAATTTTTAATTTAAATGTTTGGATAAATTAGATGACCTCTCAAATATTGAAAAGCAATAAATTCTCACATCTGGAATGCTGTAGATATCAATTACATGAACGATTGTATAATATATATAAAATACTTGTTAAGCTCAATTTAAGAAAATTCCATGTGAAATAGTATCAATTTTTTAAATTTATTTTTGCAATTACAAATTAAAGATTTAAAAAATACTGTAGGCTAAAGAATAAAATAATAATAAAAAAAAAGTAAAGAAAACCTTAATAGATGTGATTAATTCTAATATTATTGGTGTTTTTGCATTCAGAACTAAATTTTTTTCTGAAGTATCTTTAAGAAAGTTGATCAGTGATAGTTGTGATAAAAATTGAGCATAAAACCTAGAAAAATGTTCATGATTGGACATTTTAGTTAGCATCAATGAAGGTTGAAGCTTTTTAGATTATTTAATAAAAGTGAACTATCTAAATAATAATAATTAATAATTCTAATATTTTAAATCATATAAGCTTTCAGATGTCAAAGGCGTATATTTTCAAATAATAATTTTCCTTTAAAATTATTATAATTTTTCCTTTAAAAATATTATTTGAAAATATACGCCTTTGACATCCGAAAGCTTATATAATTTAAAATTAATATTAGATTTATTTATTATTATTATTTAGATAGTTCTTAATAATCTGTTATAGATCAATAATAAAGATATTTCCTAATAAACATATTTGATTATGTTGGTAAAAAGAAAATAATTTAAAATTTCTAAAAAGAAAAAACTGTTTTTATTTTTTTAAAGCCTTTTGTAGTAAAAGTAAATTTAATATTATGTATATATTCTATGAAAATAATGTGATAATGTAAACATATAAAAATTAAAAATGTGATTTTTTTTATTATTTTATCTCTTTCTCTTTGAGTATTGATTATTTAGCTTACTAACATAAAAGATTAGGTAATTGAGGAAGAAAGATTTAGATTAGTCAACAATAAAAAAAGATTTTATTCTGCAATTGCTGCATTAATTAATGTCATAGATATTTTTTATTTTGACTTTCCATTTCACTGTATTTAGTGTTTATGCATTTTGAAAATAATGCATTCAAATTTTATGAAAATTTTAATTAGGTTTATCAGATAAATAATTCACAGTTAATTCCTGAAATTTTCTTTCATTCATTGCTAATTATTATTATTTTGAAACATTTCTGCATTAGAGTTTTAACTTTTTTACATCTGAAATAGGTATTTAATTATTTGTCTAAAAGCGATACTAGATGGTGCAAAGTTATGACTAATATTATTTAAGGGTATTAAATTCTTAGCATTGGTTTTGAAATAACATATTTTTCTGATTTCAATGCAGTCTTTTATAACTTTTATCACCAATATTTGAACCTTAAAGAATTTATGACTTACAAGATTACTTTTCTTATGATAAAAGCATAATTTAGATTGTTTATATTTATGTAAAAAATTAAATAGAAGTTATTTAATAAAGAATAAAATTAATTATTTATTTAAGTTTGCATAGTATCTATTTAGATACTATGCAGAATTTTTTTGGCATTCATTTAAATTATTCAAAATCATTTATTATTTTTAGAATAAAATTTGAAGTGAGAATTTGGGAATGTAATAATCTTTTTTTAAATCTTATAAAATATTTATTTTTAAATTTTATAGGGAACAAATGTTATCACCAATGATAAACTTTATGTTTCTAAATATCAATTTCTAAATGTAATGAAAATATTTAAATATGACTTTAAATAGCATTAAAAGGATTAAATTTTGAATTTTAAACCTATAAAGAAATTTCACAGAAATCAAAATAATTTATCTATTTTTGAAATGTTTTTAATGCAATTTATTTTTTTAAAATTGTATAGAAATATTTTAATGCATTGTAATCTTTTTATAGTGCCGATGTTCGTGAAAAAGTTTCTTCAATATTAGTAAGTATATCTACATATTTCATTCTTCTGTTCTTGTATATGTATATACTTATTTTTTTTGAAATTTTATTTTATTTTATTTTTACTTATAAGTGAAATGATTCTATAACTTAAGTAATATGCATAATTTTTATATAGAGTCTTTAATCTTGGAATTCATATGCAAAACAATTCATTCGATTTCAGGTATTTAAAAGCCTCATTTTCTCCTTTCAAATATATGACTACTAATTAGGTTTTCTCTTTATAATTTATATTAAATGAAGATTGCTTTGATTATTTTAATTAATGTACTGAGGAGAAAAATATTCAGACTGAAGGTTTTAAGTACTAGAATCTAGCATTATTAATTCAAAAAATTGAATTCTTGTATTTCACTTTTGAGATTTTATTGTCGTCTTTTCTATTAGTAACTGTTACCTCCTAACTTAAGACACCTCATAATCATTGGCAAATCAAAAAATAGTATGAGGAAAGCTAAATGATATATCATAGCATGATTTTTTAAAAATCTTTCTTTGACTGGCCATATTGGGGGTACGGCGGATGCAATGCACTGGGACTCCGAGACTGAGGGGCCCCCAACATGTTGAAGAACTAAAATAATGTTCTGAATAATAATAGCAATATGTAAAGAAGATAGGGAGAAATTTAACTGGAATGAATATACAAAGTTTACAGATATATTACAGTGTGGTGCAATTGTACAACATAGTATAAACATAAAGTAAATAGATTTAAGGTCATTCACCTCGTCTTGTAGGTTAGATTACCTATAGTATTTCGATAATTTACACCATAAAATACTTAATATTGTTAGATTTAATAATGTCCATGTCAAGGAAATATCTCTATCGGTATCAAAAAAGAAAATTATTAGAAAAGAGAAAAGTATAAAAGCTAAATTTCAAGAAGTCACAAATAGATCTGTTTTCTTGTCTATGAAGTAATTCTGGCAATGATATTGCTTTGATTTTAGAAGTTACAATTCAAGCTTCAACTGGTGAAGAAAGTTCCACACAAACTGCACAATCTCTTGCAATTAAGTTTCGTTGAAACACATTTAAATACACTTGCTATACTAAGTATCAAAAAAGAAATTACAAAAAATTGAAATTTTGCTCGAGTAATTAATAGTAAAAACAAATTCATGTAATAAATAAGCACACAATAGTATAAAATATTCTGTTTGTAATGTTTTTTTTTACTTTACTAAAAATTTAGTGCCCCAAATGATTTTTTTTTTTTTTTTTTTTTTTTTTTTGCACCCAGACCCCTTTATAGAGAAGGCTGTCTCCGAATATAAATATGAAATTAATATATAATAATATTCCTCTTTAGCACTTTTCAGAGAATTAGAAAAATATTAGCCTAAATGGGATGGAAATATAAATCATTGTATTGTCTGATTGTTGAATATGTCTACCTAACTACTGTATAAATATTCAAATTTGTATAATTTTTTAGTTGTAGATTTATTGATTCAAACAATATAATTTAAAAAAAAAAATCATATTTAAAGTATTTTTCCAACTGAAAACATATGCCTACCTCTAATAGATTAGAAATTAAATATTAAGCCACAATTAGAATTGAATTAATATGCAATATATATATTTCTGTTTCTTTTAAGTATATGTGCCTATTTTATTTTTACTAAATCATAAAAGTATAGTAATTAAATGAAATACTATTATATGATTCTGAAAAGCCTTTACAATATGGAACTGCATATTTCATTTTATTTTTATGTTCTAAACAATGCAATATTTAATAACTGAATGCTTTTTTCCATTATTAATTCAATTGAATACTTTTTAATAATTTTTCTTTTCCTATTCATAGAATGAAGTAAAAGCTTTGTCAGATGTTGAGAAATTATTCCTGTATTTGCAATTACCAACTGGTGCTTCTTTAGAAGTTGATCCTTTTAAACCGTGAGTGAAAAAAAAATTGTATTGTTAAAAAAAGAAAGAAATAGAAACAAAATGCTTGTATCCTATATTTTTTAATGTATTTTCTCTCTCTTTTTTTGTTGTGTTTTAATAACCTTATTTTCATCCAGATAATCTTTATTATAAGAAGAATTATGCAATATTTCTCTTTTCAAAAATGAAATGCATAATATTGATAGTTGCCTTGTACTACAAATTATCTGAAATAAATTATCATATTCTATGTTGTAGGTTTAATTCTTAAGCAAAATATTCATTGTATTGGTCATTCTTTTGCTTTATTATTATTATTTAAACTGATGAAATATTAATTAACGTTTTTTAAAAATTACCACATTGCAAACCAGTATTTTTTTTTTTAGCTGCAATACATTTTTATATTTTTAAGCAAATATTAATGAATTAATTGTTTCAATTTTATGCTACCTTTGCTTTCATTGTTCAGTTTTTAATGCAATAATCAAATAAATCAATTTAATTAATTATATATTAATGGTACTTTATATTTCTTTTTTTTTAATCCTAATTTTTGAAAAAGAAATTGTTTTAATGAAACAGTGATTAAATATTATCTTCAAAATATTTATATTATTGAATTGAATGATTGAATATTATATTCAAAAGCACATGAATGGTAAATTCTTTTTTTAAAAATATTCATTTATATTTTAGAAAATGTCTTCAGTAGCATCATAATGAACCCCCCCCCTGCCCCCAAAAAAACCAGTATGATTTTTTAATATGATTCCTACAAATCTTATTTCTTTAACAGCATTACTTGTTTCAGATTTCTTAGATGTTATAAAATTATTAAGCATCTCAGATTTTACAGTTTTTTATTCATAAAAATATTTGCAGATGATTCATTTACTGCCATTATAACTTATTTTAGAAAAACTCAAAATCCACTTGGGAAAAAAGCTGATGAAGAGGGATTTGTTGCAGTCAATTGGATTCAAAGTCACTTTGAAGAAGATCCAGATGTTTCATTACCAAAGCAAGAAGTTTATAATGAATACCAGTATGTTTTTTCCCCCACTAATTTCATGATTTTATTTCCATTGATTGCATTATTTCAGTGAAATAGTTCTTTCTCCCCAACTTTTAAATATGTAATTATAATTATACTTCTTATTGATTTGATATTTACAGTAAAAACAATCTTTTGGATTATTATTTGCTAACAAAAATGTAATGAATTTGTTAAAAAATTTAATCTAATAAACTGTATAATCAGTATTTAAAGCAAGTATTGAAATTTTATTGCTTCACTACAAAATATAAACTCCTTACATCATTAAAACAAATATCATACATTAAAATAAAAATTTAAAATTATTAGGGTTTTTTTTTTTTTTTTTTTTTTGTCTCTGAAAAACACATTTGTAGTTTTAATAATGAATTTTATTAGGAATAATTTTATAATTTTACTCCTTTTCTTTTTCTAATTATTAGAAAAAATTTTAATGAGCACAAACTTAGGCATAAAATTTCTGAACTTTATAATTTATTTGGCCTTTTCCTCTCTTACCCCCACTATCATCCATTATCAAGAGTTAGTTTTATGGTTGAACCTAAATAAACTGTAATTTCTTTTAAAGATGTGTTTGGACGGAAATCAGAAATTATTCTAAAAATTACTTTTTGTTTGAGAATCATTTCATGATTATTATTTGTCACTTAAAATGCTTTTTATTTAATGTCATATTTTAAGCAAAATTAATTTAAATTTACATGCTATTTTTCTTGGGGCTTAGAAAATCAGAATAGGCAAATCTTTCATTTTTGTTAATCTAAATTTAATTTTCAAAAATTGAAACTGAATCATTTGCTAAGTACTGTTTATTGCCACCTGTTTTTTCTTTATCTGTTCTAACTTTGGAGGGGGCAAAAGTGAATTTGGTATTATTTTTGATATTATATTTATTTCTATTTATTAAAAATTATAAATTAGTAAATTATAATAAAATCTAGTTCTTAGAGTCTCAAATTTTTATATATCTATTTAGATGTAATTTAAAATTGTGCTCTCATAAGATTGGAAGTGCAATTTATCCAAAAATTCCAATATCTGTAAGTTTTCCTCTTTTCAAAAAAAACTTTTGTTTTTCTGAATAAGTTTATGAAATTATAAAACAAAATCATAAAATATTATTCATCTATCTAGTTGGTTTGCATTTCTTATTTAAAAGAGAGTTTCATGCTCTCAAAGAGAAAACAAGATAATTTAATATTTCTTTGCACAGGAAGTGCTAATTATTGATAAAAAGGAAGTAGGTGTTAAGAAATGGAGTTATCTGTTCTATGAATCATTTTTTGAAATGACTTTCATTTTTATTTGTTTCTGTTCAACAAAATAATAAAATTCGTTGGTGTAATCAAATTTGTTCCACTTAATTAATTAATTATTGTTTTAAGTTATTTGTTAAAGTTCGTTGATCTGACTTCCTTCATTATTTTTTGTTAGATTTTAAGACAATTAATTTCCTTTCCACTTATTTCTTGTTGTTAAATATCCATAGAATATCCTTCCCCCCTTTTTCATAATCTATGTTGGGTACTTGTTAATAATATTTTTATGCATTTAGTAGCCAGGAAATTAATACCATTTTGTAAATTTGTTATTCACATTTGAAAACTGTTCAGAAGGATGTGATTTTCTTATGAAAAATGATTAATTTTCTTTCCCTTGTATAACAGATTACTCTTAGAATATAAGAATTAATTTTTAAAAAAATAATACTGTGTTATTATCTTTGTTTTCTTACCTTATTAAATTAGATATATTTCTAATGCTGATTTTGGCATCCATTACATTACTATATCACATTAATTGTATATTTGAACATTTCATAATTGATGTTTTCATATTATTATAAATGATAGATAATAAATAGAAATTCTTATTTTTATGTTTCTGATTAATTGTTTTCTTTTTCAGAGCTTATTGCCAAATGTCTGGAACAGATTCCCTTTGTGCAGCTGATTTCGGCAAAGTGATGAAGCAAATTTTTCCATCTGTTAAACCTCGTAGACTCGGTACTAGAGGAAATTCAAGGTAAAATTTTGCATTTGATAACTTTTTGTATATGTTTTTAAAAAAATCTGAGTAATAGTTTTAATTTTAGTTATATAAGTTCTGTTTTTTAAGTATTATTCCTGTGGATAAGATTATTTAATTATTTAATAATTAATAAACTTTTATCCCTTATTGTTTAGGTACTGTTACAGTGGATTGAGAAAAAAATTAAATCTGAAATCTCCAACATTACCAGATATGCATGCAGAAACTGAAAATTCTGAGGTAAATGTGGCAGTTTTTCTGAGTATTCGAAACTGATGTTTGTTGTGTTTAGAAAGTATGAAGAAAGGACAAATATTTCTTTCTTATTTATGTTTTTGGAAAAGTTTTTATGTGAAAGCAATTACACTCTTAAAAACTTGTATGGATAATTATCAAATGTCAGCTTATTATTTTGAATGGATCTTCAAGCTAATGATGTGTTAAAATTCTTTCCAAAAGATTCTGTGAATAAGTTAAGACTCATTTGTATAAATAACTTGTTAATATATACGACTGTAGCTCAGAATTGAAATCCTTTCATATATAATATTTTTAATATAAAGATTACTTTTGTATAAAATATAATATACAAAATTCTTTCATTCTTTAAAATCTTTATCATCTGATTTTAGAGTTAAAATATCTTCTGAACAAGCAATTTGTAAAAAGAATTAATAGCTAATTTTCTCCATAATTTATTGTCTAATATATTAGCACTGCAAATTTTATTAACAAATACTGAAGAATAAGAAATGTCTTTGTTTCGAAGATTGACTTAAGTTTAGGTTAACATGGTTAAATCATCATTTTAAAATAAATAAAAGATTGCCAAGAGACAAAATAAATTACTTGAAAATTAATTAATTAAATAGTTAATTAATTTTTGCTTTCTGAAAAATTATGAGAATTCCTTTTCATGACTGATATAATGTATACAAAATTTGGTTGAATTCTCTGCAGTTGTTAAGAAAAAAACATGGAACATATATGTATAGTAACAATAACTTTTTATTTATTTTAAGGTTTTTTTTTAACTAGGCACATTAATGCAAAATTTTAAAAATGAAATAAAATAGCCAGATAATTTGGAAAAACATATAAAGAAAGTGAAACATAAAAACCTTTACTCATTTCAATTTTTACTTTCTGATATACAGGGTGTTTATTTAGTCCTGGACCCATTTTGATGTTTAATAACTCATACAATAATGAAGATATAAATAAACTTATGGCATTTATTGATGGAATAACTCATATATTTTCCTTTTCAGGTTTGAATATTTTTACTTTTGTAAATATCGTTTGCGCATGTGGTTAATTTCAGATAATTTCATTTTCCAGTCTAAATATCTGTACTTTTCTAAATATCATCTGCTTATTAATTGCATTTTTCTCTCTTTTGTTTTTGGCAACTATTGAAATGTTATGTTTACTTTTGATGTGTTTGTTCTATGTAGTACTTTAGTATGTGATGTTTTATTCGAGCGGATATTAAGAAGAATGCATACACAACAAGAGAAAGCACACATTTTATGGTGGTTCATAGAAACGAAATCGATAGTGCAAGCACAGAGAAATTTCAGAAGAATTTACCAAAAGATCCTCCATCCAAAAACAGCATCTTGCGGTGGAAAAAGAATTTCTAGAAATTGGAAGTATCGCAGATAAGAAACGTTCCGGATGTCCTTGCACAAGTGATTTTGACGTTGAGCGTGCCAGAAAGACATTTTTACACAATCCTAGAATATATGTGAGATCAGCTGCAACAGAATTGGATATGCGAATTCCGACGATGTACAAGATTATAAAGAAAAAATTAAGACTGCATGCATACAAAGTTCAAATTGTTCAAGTTTTGGAACTGAACGATAGGCCTAGGAGGATGGCTTTTGCAACAGGTATGCTAAGGAGGATAGAAGATGCTGCTGATTTTCTGAAGCGCATAATGTTCTTCGATGAAGCATCCGTTCATGTTTCTGGCATTGTTAATCACCATAATGTGCGCATATGGGGATTGAAAATTCCCTTGAATACTGTGAGGCACACAAAGGGATTCCCCAAAGGTTAATGTGTGGTGCAGACTAATGCACGACCGAGTCATTGGGCCTTTCTTTTTTACAGAAAAGACGGTCTCATCAGTCGCATACTTAGACGTATTTCCACAACTAGAAGAGCTTCAACCACGTCTTTTTGCAACAAGATGGTGCGTCACCTCATTGGGGTACCATCGTTCGTACTTCTTTGAATGGCCATTTTCCAGGAAGATGGATTGGGCGAGGGGGTCCTTGGCCACCCAGATCAACTGACATAATGCTGCTGGACTTTTTCCTTTGGGGGTTTGTAAAAGACAACGTTTTCAGGCGGAGAGTGTCGAACATTGATGACCTAAAAGCCAGAATTACAACCACAATAGGCTCTGTGGATGCCGATATGCTTGCCGCTACCTGGCGTGAAATTGAATATCGACTTGATATTCTCCGTGCGACGAAGGGGGCACACATGGAAGTTCATTGAAAAGGGTCATGAAACTTTTTGAGTCTATTTAACCATTTATGTTATTAATTTTAATCTATCTTTATTATTTCATGAGTTTTTAAACATCAAAATGGGTCCGGGACTAAATAAACACCCTATATATAGTATAAAGAAAGTATATTAAGTGTCAAAAAATTCGAACACTTTACACGTCTCTGGGTTAAAAAAAAACACATTTTTACAAAATGTTTATTTTTCTGTGAAAAAGTTAACTAAAAGAAGTTTTGTGTTAGACAACTGAAATTTGGTATATGGTATTTACACCAAATTTACTGATTTCCATCGAATTTGGAGTAAAATCTGTTCAGAAGTCCTTCTGCCCAGCTCTTCGAATATAAGTTAACATGATAATTGGAAAATGCAGAGAGCTAGATAGATAAGATTTAGTGTACAGATTTAGCATATATAGAGCAGACATTTGTCAAATTCTCTGCAAACAATGGGGTGATTTTCTGTCAATCTGTGCTTAATATGTAAATGTGACAATTCAAAAAATGCAACGACTTAAATATATCAAATTTGGTAAATATATCAAATTTGGTTTGGTTTGGTATGTGACTACAAGTGTATTTTCATATCAATTTTTTACTTCAATCAGTTGAGAAAAATGTGTCTGAAGCACAAATTTGATTTATAGATATTATTAATGCATCTAGGGATTAATTGCCAAAAGGTTTAGATAATAGATTCAGTAAAAATGCCAAATTCATGCTGAAATTTAATATTTCATAACTGTTGTACACCAATGCTATGCGAAGCATTCTCTGGTATTTGTGGTTTAAATTATTCACCATAATTTGGAAATTCAATTTTAATTTCATAAGGCTTAAAAAAAACTGAAATAAAATGGTTAAATGAGTAGGAGAAACATATAAAGGAAAAGAAACATAAAACATTCTGCTCATTTCATAAGACTTTAGAGAACTCTGTAATATAGAATTTTTATTTGTGAGCATTTATATCAATTATGTTAATTTAATCTGAAAATTATGCGTTTAAGATGTTTGGTAGTTGAAAGTTGGGTTTCCAGCAATCTGGGAAATAATATTTGAGAGTTACACACCTGCATGGTTCTAGCTTGCTTTACTCATTCACCATTTAGTTATCCATTTTTACTAGTAATGATATTTTATAAATACTTTTCTTAACTAAAAGTTTAGTTAAATTACTTAAATTGCATGAATTACTAAGATTAATTTGCCATCAGTTACTAAAAACTGTATTATAAATCTCTAAAATCGAAATTTTCTAGTAGCATAGAGAGATATATGCAAATGTTAGATGGCTAAAATATATAATTCTAAAATATTTGAAAATAAAAAGTGAATTTACTTCTCTTTCCCTGTTTTAACAAACTATTGTAATATATGTTAATATATCAATAACATTGAGATAATCATCTCAAATGGCATTCAAAATACGATTCATTTAATCATATCAGCCAACTTTGATGAGCTATATTTTATCACAAAATGATGCTATATCATTTTAAATTTGATATAAGTCCCCATTCGCAATATTTTGCATTGACGATTTTTTTTCATTTAGCTTATTTTGTAACCCAGAAACTTAAAGGTGCCTTTTTCCAAATATTGCCAATGGGGAGCTATGTCAAAGTTATTTCATTTTAAATAATACTTAAGTAATATGATATAGCATTTTTAAAAGTTAGCTATATTTGAAAAAAGGCAAAATTAATTGACAACGAAAATTGATGATACTCCTATAGTCTGAGAACTTTTGTCCATGCACAAAGACGCTTTACACCTACCTCTGTTACATTAATTTCTCGTTTTTGACAATTTTGATTTATAATTGAAATTGCTTGACAAACTCATTTTTTCATATTATGCAACTTAAAAAAAATTTAAATAATAGCACCATCTCAGATTTTCTGCTGTCATGTAAACAATTGTAAATGTTTTAACAAATTTGGCCTGATTTGGTCTCTACTTCAGTGTTCTATATATGTAAAGATATTATCAAAGGCATATTCATTTATTATTGAATCATGAGTTCTGCTTTAAAATTGCTTTAAAAAAAAATTAAGATAAATTATCTTTTTTTTTCTTGAAAAAAATTTATTTTGATTTTCTTCAACATTGTTTTATCTTTAAAAAGCTGTTTCATTTTACTATTAAATTATTTATTTCATTTAATTATGGATGTGAAAAAGATAATAATATTTCTGAAATGTTAAAAATTGAATTTTAAAATATCATTTTCAGTTCAGTATCTGTAAATGTTGCTGTATGCCTCATTATATTATTCTTGTTAGTATCAATTCATGATTTAAAGAAAAAATTTTATTCGCTAAGAATTTTTTTAATTGTATAATATTGTTGTCATAATTCTTATCATTAAAAATATATCATTATAAAAGTTAAAAAATACATCATGTTAAGAAAATATATAGAAATTTCTTAATTGCATATTTCTAAGATGTTTTATTCCCTTGTGAGCTGCCATTATAATATATATATATATTATGTTTTAGTCCCAAGAAGAAGCTGGTATGGATGAAACTGCATCTGCTTCATGTCACATTATTTTCCAATGGGCCGAAAAACTCTTCTCCAGAAAATTTACATCTCTTAAGAGCTTGGCATCTTATTTATTGGAATATATGTATGTTGACAATAGATCTGTAGCAGCTTTTACTGTCCTTTTAGAGGGATCTCCCGAACTTTTAGAGAAAGGTATCTATTATTTATTACTAATTAGTTTCATCTGTCAATTAATTTGCTGAAGTTAGTAGTCATAATGATTCAGTTCTAAAATTTCCATTTTGTTTAGATTAGTTGTTATTTTTTAAATTTAATATTGATAATTTGGCATGGAAGACCTTCGGTGAAGTAATTTTGAGTTGAAGTTTTTGAATTTAATACATTGTTAGTTTTGAAAGATGGTAGATATAACTAAAGATTCTAAAAATGATTGATATAAACCAATAAAATATTGAATTTTTAGATCAAACAATTAATTTAAAAATCAAAAAGGAAATTTTTGCATCTTGAATCAATAGTAAAGATTTTTTGTTACATCCGTTCACACTTCAAAGTTTCTCTGTAGCGCAATTGAAATGCATTTTAATTCCAAATAAATATGGTATAAAAATAAAAATATAAGTATTTTTTGAAATAAAACTACCAGTTTTCTCTATAATTGCAGCAAATATTAAATAATATATCAGAAATAATAATGTGCACTCAGAAAGTGTATATCTGAGCAAAAAACTATTTAAAACTTTTTAATTATAAGTTATACTATCCTTTTGATTTGCTTACTCTAGTTGAATTTGTTGAAAGAATAGATTGGAATATTATTTGAATCAGAAAATAATAATAATAATAATAATGAAATTTGACAAAAAGCTTATTGACATTAATTTGATATTAATAGAAAGAGTATTTTTCATATCTTAAAACCTATTAAAAGTATTTTACATATTAACTAAAGTTCAAATGCATTTATTTAAAAAAAAGTGCTTAAATTAAATTTTGCCAAACGCATTTGTTAAAAACTTAAAAAATGTTTGAGGAGAGGGATCTTTTTCTGTTTATGAACGATAAAATTTCTCTCTTATTAGCTCCAAGTCAAATTGTTTGACACATAGTGTGCCAAGAAACATAGACACATTATTCTTTATTATTAGTAGAGATGAGTTCATTGCAGGTTAAAGAGATTATTAGTTTTACTCTGCTAGTAACTTTATTATTATTATTATTATTGCTTTATTTTTTAATAATATGTATTTATAAATGTTATATTTTAAAATTTAGTTTAATTCTAATTAATTTCCAAAGTTTTATCTTTATTCAGCTCTTATTACCTAAAAATATTCTCTTATTTCCTGATCCCATTCCACTTTTTCTATTTAATTAATGCACAGAAAGCTCTGTAAAAAAATTTTCGTCAGCTGTTCCCATGCTCCGAGTGAAGGAATAAAAAAAACTGTCCAACCAAGCACATTCTTTTAAAAGATTTCTATAATTCCCTTGCTTAATTCGACATGTGTAAGAAATCCCTATTAGAATCTCATAGTATTTAAACATTGAGTAAGTTATTCCCCTCTCTTAATGATATTTTAAATGCTAATTTCAATTTAATTAATTTCCAAGGTTTTATCTTAATTTAGCCCATAGTAACTTCATTCTAAAATATTCTCTTATTTCGTGATTCAATTCCACTTTCTCTATTTAATTAATTCAAGAGACCTTTGTAAAATTGCTGAATTGGCTAAAAGCCAAACTGTATGAAGGGGTAGAAAAATGTCCAGTAAGCATATTCTTTTTAAAAGATTCCTGTGTTTCTCTTACTTGTGATTGACATGCGTCAGAAATCGCTATCAGAATCTTAATAATATATTAGCACTGTAAAAAAAAATATTTTCCCTATCCATATCTTATGTTATATAAGGGGAGGGATAATTTTGCATTTCTTCCCACTTCTGCTTTTGTACCACTCTGTGGCGGACGTGCCTTGTCCGCGTCTCTGCTTGTAAATAATTATGCTTTCCCGATGGATTAAAATGAATTTTAAAATGTAAAATGTCTCATCTATGTCTTCAAACCTGCTTTCTGCTTCAAACAAAATAATATTTTTACATATATATTTATGATTACTGCTTAATTTATTTATTTTCCTTGCAGGGTTTGCAAACAGTGAAGGTGGCATGAAGAAAAGTGATGCTCAAATGCATCTTCAAAGAAAAATACAAGAAAAGGAATTAATCAAAGAGCAGAAGAAAAAACTTCAAGAGCAGCGCTCCAATTTAAGCATTTCAAATAAAGCCAAGGTTCCTTCATCAAAAAAGAAAATTTTAAAATCTAAGAAAAACAAGTTGTCATCATCTATTGATTTAACTGATTTGTCTTTGGTAAGTATTTTTCATTGAGTGCAGTACTTAAATAATTTTTATAACTCTTTAGTTTGCAAATTAGTCATTTTCTAAACGAAATCATGCAGAGGCAAAGTTTGAATCGTGAATTTATTTCCTTATTTTTAAAATTGTATGCTGGGGAACTGTATTAATTTGATATATATTTTAATATATTTAATATATATTTTACAAGTATTTATCAATATTAAATAAAATTAAAGCAGGCATCTGAAATTTTTTTCCTAGATTAAGAGAAATTCTTGAGTAGTAATTTCATGAAAAAAATTTAGGTTTTTGTCACCTCTCTTTTGGAAAGTTATACTGTATTTCATTTGACGATGTTTTCTTATTATAAATTTTCATATATTAGTTTTCTTTTTATTATTATTTTTTATTTTCTTATTATTAGTTTTCTTATTTCAAATTGTTTGATATTCTATCGCATATAATTTTTTTCTCCTATTTGCCATTTTTCTGTTGGATTGCAGTGAAATGTTTCAATTCATTGAAAGAAACTGTAATCTCATTAGCACATGTGTAAATGCTTTAAACATGTTCAGGATTTTGCGGTGCTTTGAATATCACTTGGCTACCTTCTGAACAGAAAAATAAATCTATTTTATTGTCTTCTGCTGCTTCTCTTCTTTTAAGGACAGCATTATTTCCTCATAAAGTTAAAAATGATCTTTGTTTAATATATTTTACCTTGATGAAATTTTACTCTTTTGTATATTTGTGAATTCTGTTATAAAATATCATTAATAGTTCAGTAAAAAATGTTAAATTGTTGTTCTGATTGTTTCCAGGATAAAGAATCAAATAGTTTGCCTACAAAAAGCAGTGAAGGCAGTTCTGAGGAAATTTTGCTTCAGGATAATTCAAGCTTTGAAATAAAGGAAGAGGAATTTGAAATGGAATCAATATCTTTAATTCCCAATAATAAAAGTCCGACAAAGTTGGATGCCTTCTCTGACCACCTTTCTGCTGATAAGAATTCACATCCAAGTCCAGGAAGCTCAAATGACATTGAAGACAATGTTAAGAAGAAGAGTACATTTCTCATTTCATCTCAGAAAACTCCAGTTTGTGTAGCCCAAAGTCTCCCTGGAATAATAATTTTACCACAGCTTACAGATATAAGTAAGCAAGCTGCCTCACCTCCTAAGTACAAGCGTATTCAACCAAAGCCAGTGAAAGTCGACAATTATTCTGCAGTTATGAGAGCTCGAGCAGGATCTGTAGGTTCTTGTTCAGTGAACAAGCCTAAATCAAAATTGAATGATGGAAGACGTAGTTCTCATGCTTGGCTTCAGTCTGCAAATAGTCCAGAAAGTAATGAAGATAATGTATCTAAGAATGTTACCTCTAATATCAAAATTGTTTCACTAAAATCTCCTCCTTCGAAAAATAATTCAAGAAGAAACAGCTTTGTTGTTCCAAAAGATATAGCAACTGAGAAACACAGTTTAATTTTAGAAAATAATGATCCTAAAACTAATCTTAATGGTGCTGAGATAGCTTCAAGTCTTTCACATGTTAATTTGTCTACTAGTAACATATCTGAGCTTATATTAAAATCTGGTCTTGCAGGCGATAGTCTGGACTCCAGTCTTCCATCAGAAGATAACCGTTCTCTCAAAAGGCATTTAAGTGAAAATAGTGGATCTGTGGCAGCCAAGCGAGCCCATTTAGACATTAACAAAAGTGTAGATTTAATTAAAACATTTTTATCAAATTCAAATGATACTTATCAGACGAATAATTTGACTTGTCTTTCAGTGCAAGAAACACCCATCCAACCAAAAGCTGCTGCGAGTGAGGAAGAAGTTAGTGTACATGATATTGAGGGTGATGCTCTTATTGATTACTTCCGTGGAGTTACAGCTAATTCTTCAACAAATTCTTTACCACTCTTGAAAGAGAAAAATGAATCTGAGCAAAGGCAACTAACTTGTAATAATAATAAAGTGAAGCAGTTGTCACAACTTCGAATGTTGCTGGAACAAAATCTTCCTAAACGAGGGTCAAATGTATCATCAACAAGTTTGAAGGATGTTCCTGCATCATCAGCACCATCTACAATCATGCAAAATAATACTTTGTCACAAACACTTGGTACATCAGCAATCACCGGGAAAGGCCTTTTATCTAATGAAATACATGTTCTAAATAATCAGTTAGATTTAAATAACTTGTGTAGTTCTGCTCTTGTGTCTACAGTTATCAATGATAAGCTTAATTCCAATAATTCTCAAGTCAATTCTATTGATAGACTATTTTCTTTTGATTTATCATCTGAATCAAATGTTAATATAAATAATACAAATGAACTTGCTGATCCTACAATCTTTTTAAATTCTACAAAACATGAATCACAGAAGGGAGAAATTAATTTGAACACTGGCTTATCAGATCTAAAACAAAGCTTAGATACTAATAATTTGTCTAGTGCTTTTGAGTATGTGAGTCACCAAGTCTTAAACTCTAGTTCTGGAAGAGTCAATACCTATACTCAAGTACCATCTGTTCCTCAAAGTCCTAATACCAGAAGGCGTGCTTTCAATTTTATGCCAATATCTCCTAGACATACTCCTGTTCCAGATACTTTAAACAATAATGCACCAAATATACCATCGCCAGTACCAAATCAGTACCCAAGAAATATGATGTCCATTGCTGTGGGACCTTCACAGCCTCCCAGCAATGCAGGAAGTCCATTTATTTCTCCAAGATCTACTCCAGTATCCATGTGCCGTTCTCGCCATAGCTCTGGTCAGAGCACTTACAGTACGTCCCGCCACACACCATTTCAGAATTTTGACTCTGGTGTTTCTTCTGTCTCTTCCTCCCCATTTATTTCTCCCCAGCCTACTCCAGTACCTGTCAGTAGATTAAGACATAATTCAAGTCACAGCTCTAATAAAACTGTTACTTTTTGTTCTGTTAATAATCCTCAAATTATGCATAGCCAATCAATGAATAATATGGGACAGTTGCGTTCAAGACACAGTTCTGGTCCAGGTGGACCATACCAGGCTGGAAATTTATGCCTATCTAGGAGTGCTCCATTGTCACCTTTAGTGAATGAGCAGTGTCCACCATCCAATTTTGTATTTCCATCAGTCAGTGAAGCGAGATCTCGCCATAATTCTGGTTCAAATGCCACAACACCGCTGTCTCCAGTTTCTGAGCAAGCATCATCTTCGAGTAGCTGCACAAGCAATCTTCCAGATCTTTCCAGTGTCACAGAGACTGCATCCTTGTTGTCCCATTCTCTTCTAAATGATAGTGCAGGTGACTTGCTCATCAATGGCAACCAGTCCAACTTCAAACAAGTTCGTCAACGACATGCTTCAAGTTCTGTCATCTACACTAAACCTTATCTTGCTGTGAAGGATACTTACTCTCCAGAGATACAGAATTTATTGAAGAACAGTGAGAACAGCGGTGATGGATTGCCCCATTCGTTGTTTAATCGAAGTCAATCCGTTCCTTTGCATCAAATGATTCAGACCTTAGATAATAATTATTGTCTTCTGCCTCAACCTGTAGAGGACCCAGTGCCTAGATCACACCCCACAACACCTGTGACAAATCAGATGTTTTCATTCCCCCTTTTGAGTTCTGGCCAGGATAGTTCTGTGCTCGGCAGTGACCTTCTGAATCGCGAGAAGGCCCTTGCCCCATCTATTCAGATGGAATGGGCAGGGCTGGAAAATGCTGGCGATGTAGATATGAGTTCTGCAAGGCGCAATTTGGCCAACTTTTTAGATCCACCACTTACAATAGATTCAGATTTGCAGACAACACTGGAAGATCTGAGAGATTGTGATACAGACTTTTCGAAATTTGCACAGGAATTAGAGCTGAACCAGAATGAAGATGGAGACCTGCAGTACGAAGTAAAGTAAAAACAGTTGAATGTAAAATTCAACAATTGTTTATCCATTTCTTTAGATCCTTTGTAGAGTTTTACCATTTGTTTTATTATTTTAGGTCTTCTTTCTCTGTATAGTTATGCTTTAATTTTCACATTTGGGTCTTTTGTGACTAAAAATCACTTTGCATTTTACTTTGCACTCAAGCATATAACACTTATATATGCATATACATATATATATTTTTAAACTGCAGTCTTGTTTTTACATGTAGCTATAAAGATTTATTTTAATACATTTATAAGTCTTGTATTTAAAAGTATCCATTGATAGATTTATTCAATCTCCTGAAATTTTCAATAGTTTCTGTATGACATAATTATTTCTGTGTAATGCATTACTAGCATACCCAAGTACTGTACATTATCCCTGACCTTTATAGAAAGAATTAACTTTTGTGCTTAAAGTGTTTATTTCTATTTGATAATCTTTAATAATACAATGATGTTAATATAATCTTTAAAAATTGATTTTTAGGATCATAAATATGGCAGGTATTTGAGTAAAAAAGTAAACATTCATTTTCTTCTCCCTCTCAAATAAAACTTTCTTAACACTTAAAAAAACAAACTGAATTACAATTGTTTTTGATCATTAGTTATATTTGATTAATTTATTTAAGTACTCATTATATAATATTAATTTATATAGATATATAAGAAGGTGAAAATTAAACTCATTTTTTAAAGTACCCAGGAAATTTTTATCCCCTCTCTTTGTTGTAATTCCCCCTCCCCTCCCTTGATTGTGTAATTCCTTAAATTGAATTCCTCAAAACCTTGCATTGTTTTTTCTAAACATGCTTTTGGTTACTTGATCTGTAACTGGAAAAAAAACAACACAATATATATAATCAAATGTTTCCATATGACATTAAATGAAGTTAAAGGCTGTCTGTAGAATATTGCATTTTTCTTATTTTTAATTTCATTATTTTAAATACTTGAAATGGATTATAGCATTGATCTAGCATTGATGTTCTTTTGTTATAAATATTTGCTATGTTTTGACCAATATAAATCTACATTTGAAAATTTGATAGATGAATATTATTGTTAATTCATATTAAAAATGTTATTCTAATTATTACTTTCAAATTTATATGAAGTGGCATATGGTGCTTTTAAACCATTTGATTGTTACTAGTCAAATATCAACTTCTTTTTTAAATTATATGAATGTTTTCCTAAATGTAACATTATCTTAAAATATTTTTTAAATTTAAAATTATTAATTAAATGGATATTTTCTTTAAGTTTTAAATATGTGGCATTTAATTTGTTGCACTGGTGTAAGATGTAAAAATGGGGAACATTCTATAATTGCCAGACAGTGAATTAAAAAAGTACAAATTTTGCACCTGCAACATGTGATGAAACTGTGCTTTGTATAAATTTGGCAAAACTGTATTAAAGCTGTAAGCTGTAAAAAAATAAACGCACAAGTGTAATGATATTAAATGTTCTTTGGAATCCCTTTAGAAGTTCAAATGTTTTCATTTGATAGGTTTTTGTGTACTATCTTCTGTATTTGTGCCAATGTATAGAATAAACCTTACTCTAAGTATATTTTAATGCAACATTTCTTTGTAGAATGTAGGAGAATTGTGATACAACATTTTGGTATTTTTTTGTTGTTCAAAAATTGATTAAATTTTTATTTTTATCAATTCATAGATTTTAATTTTTTTTTAATTTGCAATGATGCTTAAAATATTTGAAAGAATATAAAGCTGTCAACTTTTAATTAATTTAATTCTGGAAATATTTTAATTTTTTGAAACATGGTTTCATGTTCTATTAATTGTAGACATTGAGAAAATAAGGGATAATTTTGTGATCTCAAAATTTTTATTAAACCTACTTAGTCTTGACATCTTGTATTTATACCACATTCTTAAATAGCAATACCCAAAAATTGTTTTTAAACTTCTCTTGATTGAAAATGCCTCTGAAATTAAGAAATAATAGCATTAATTTGTGTCACCAAATGCTAGTAAAAAATTAAATACTTAATAAAAAAAATTGTTGATTAAAATAATAGGTTGAAATCTTCTACATTATTTTTTCAAGCTTTTAATTATAAAGAAAAATTGAATATATAATGTTTAAATTGATGTGTGTGCTATTTCATTTTTTCATTCTGCATAAGATTTCGAATAAAAATAGGGCTACACCCCCTTTTCAATAAAAATTTAATAAATAGAAATAAGTTTTACGAATTCACAAATGAATATTTGTGAAAACCCTTAGTTCATAACTGAATAAATTGTGAAAAGAATTTTGATTAAAAATTCATATGAATTCATGAATTATTAAAATTTTTAATAAGATCAATAAATGTGTTAGAGCAAAAGGCAAAGTATATAGAAAAATTTTTAGCATTTATTTCTTTGCTGTTCATGATAAATCGCTTTGCTCTGTGTTAATTTTTTGATTCTTTATACATAAATACATTTCTGTATATAAATATTTTCCTCCCTGTGTACAGTTTGATTTTATAAAACCAAAAATAGAGATAATATTCATTTACTTGATTTTTTTTTATCTGGGGGATTTTTTTTTTAATTTTAATATTCCAGCAATCTAGAGTTGCTGGAAAATGGATGAAATAATGATCTCATGTAATATACAAATTATATGTTTGGGATTGGTTTTGGCGAATCTTATGTACATAAATTCATTTTAGATATATATATATATATTTGTGTTATGAATGTTAGTTTTTATGTTATCAATTTAATTTTTTTTTATGTTTAGTTATCTGGCAAAATTTAGTTAAGCTAGTTGCACTTCAGTGTAGCTTTCTTGTGCTTTTTCTTTGATTCTTTTTTCTGTCAAGTGCTAGTGAGAATAAAGTAAAATGTGATTGATATCGAAAATCTTGCATTGCATTATGTCAATCAAGTTGCTGAAATATTAATTTCAATTTGCATGAAGGCATTTTTTTAGATATGCATTATATACTACTTAATGCATTTTGGAGTTTAAATTAAAATACAAATTTGAGTTTAATTTTAAAGTTTTTCAGGGTGAGGATACATAACTTTAAAATATGATCACATGACATTTTTACATCCCAAACAGTAAAATCAATACAATCAATAATTAAAATTTTGAAAAGATTAATCAGCATAAATCTTTGATCAGTTATCCATCAATATAATTTTGTAATATTCTAAATTGTGATAGCAAAAAAATGTGAGGGGTTCTCAAAATTTTTCGCCATATAAATGCCAACATAAAGCATTTTCCAATCAAGTATCCTTGCATTGTTCAACTATATTATTAAATGAAAATTTTACATCACCTTAAATTATAAACATTGTATTTATATTATAATAAATAGTGAATAATAATGTATTTACTTACAGTTTTTAAGATGTATTGACAATGAGGAGTGATGTAGCATAACAAATTCCGAATTTTGGGTTTTATTTTTGTTGATTTCACAATTAAATCAATCAAGTTACAGTCATGTCTCATAAAGCTATTGCATGGCCGAGAATTCAATTTTGCAAAAATGTGATGAGTTGAAAGGCATTACTAATTTCATATCTTATCATAAATATATATATCCATACCTTTTTTATAATTAAAAATTGCATGACTTATCTTTTGGAATTTATTCATGAAATTTCTATCATATGAAAAATCTAAAAATTAATTATCTAGGACAGTATCATAATAGAATGGCCAGTGTAACTGCAACCTGATACACATGTTTGAAGGAAGAATGCTAATTTTTATTAATTTTGAAAATTCATTTAAAATTTTAGCATAAAATGTGTACTATGTGTTGAGAACCCCTGAAATACAGCATTCTACAATAGTCCGGTTTCAGTCTCAAATTTGTATATTATAAGAGATATAAATATATTTAGAGTTCATTAAATCGGAGATTATATGCACCAAATATTTCATACCCTAAACAAAAACTATTTTATTCATAATTCAAGACTTAATTAAAAAACTCATTAATCATTTATTATAATATACTCTGTCACCTTTTCTATATAAAAATTTAATATAATTAAATGATAGATTTATTTACATATTTAAAATTTTACAAAAAAGGGATTGTGATTTTAATAATAGAATAAACTATAAATAATAAATTATTTTTTTCCCTGAATTCTCTCACACTTGCTTATTAAAAATTTCAGGGAAAAAATATATTTTGAATTTATTTTAAATTTAGACGTTTCTTGAATTCCCCCCTCCCCCTTTTTTTTTAATATTTTGTCATTTATTACTATTCCTCTGAGTGCAAAAAAATTCTCTTATTATGTGCCTTTTTTAAAAATAAAATTATATTTTATACTTTTAACACAGCTTTGATATCTTTGTTCAATGTTTTAAGCTAACTGAATATTCTTTTTAAATTCCTTATTCTTGGGGGGGGGGGAATCAATAATTAAATTTTGTAAATTTTTGTTTTTAATTCCAGAAAGTTTCTTATAACTCATATAGCATTAATTCTTCAATATCTGTTCTATGATTATTTTCTAGACTAAATATTTATAAAGAAATTTATATTGTAATTAATTGTGAGCTTATTAGTCATATTTATTTTAGTAATTATGCTGTAAATCAATTTTAATTAAAATTTAGCTAGTTTTACTGAATTAACTTAAATTACATTTTTCAAAAAATATTTTCGTGCATCATATTTGCTTATAATTGCTATTTGGTACCACATAATTATGAAAAAAAAATGGTTCAAGATTTAGTTACTTTTTATCTACAGGAAATCTGATTTGGGTTTAATGAGTCTCATTCTTGGAAATTTTAGTTATTATTATTCAGATATATTTAAATGGCATTTGTGATAGTTATCTGTAACCAAAGGTTTTGACTGTTCATTAAACATTGGCTAAAAATATCAAAATTATTTTCACCTAATACATTTAATAAGGCCTTTTTAGGCATAGGGTATTGTATAATTATTAGATCCTAATATCCTATTGTATAGTAAAATCATATTTGGGTCATATTTTGAGTTATAGCCTTCATAGAAATAATTTCATTCTATAATCATTATTTTACAATTGGCATTATATTTATATTAAAATGTCTGAAATGTTATGAAAGTGAATGTTCTTCATTATCTGTGCATTTATATAATTTTGCATATAATGTAATGAAGCTTCCATCTGTGATGTTTGGAATGCAGTCTTACATAGTTGAAATACTTTCCAGTTTCTCCAAAAGATAGTGCAAGTTCTACATTTACTACTCAATTTTCAAAAAGTGAGTAGATCACTCTAATTCTCCATGTTTTGAGAGAATGATTTTGAATTCTTGAAAGCTACTGAGATATATATATAGAAAGGGGGGGGGGAAACTTTTTATTATGTTCAGTAAAATATTACATTTTAAATAAAAATGACTAAAACATTTGATAAAAATGATTTAGTCTAATAATTCTAATTATATAGTACAAATTATTATTTTTTTTTCTATGGAAATTGTGCCAGTCTTTACTGAACAGTCCTTAAAGAACCAACTTATTAAACTGGATTTTTTTTATGTGTACTTGTGAAATGTCATAACTTTTTATCATAACAATTAATTATTTATCTGATTGATATATTGTTTCCGGTGATTTCATGTCGCTTGTAGCTATCCAAAATATCTGTAAATTGGATAGTTGTAAAATGATTTTACTCTCTTTTCATTGATAAATTCTTCTAAAAGTGATAACACCTTTTTGTAGATAGTGAATTGGGAATTTCATAGTTGTAGTCAAGCTCGATGTTAAATTTTTCATCTGGTGTCTTGTCAATCTTTCCATGTATTCAAATATTAAGCAATTATTAAATGTATAGCAACCGTGTTATGTAGAAAGTTTTGAGTGTGTTATATTGCTGATATTCTGAGCGCAGTTTATTCATTTTTGTAGGTTATAGGGTGGTTTGAAATTACCCTCCAGTGATGTTTTGTGAAAGTTAAATGAATTAAATATTCAAAAGCCAAGATTTTTTTTTTTTTTTACTTGATGAGTTAAAAAACAGTTAAAGTATAAAAGCAGTCAGATATGAATTGACAGTAAATTTAATTTATCATTTGTATGCAATAAAATATTTGATAAATATTTTTATCACTTATTTTATACAGTTTATTAACAGATGTGTTGGTGCTTTTTGTTATTTGATTGTTAAGTACTTTTCCATTAATATGACATCAGCCAAAATAAGATGTAGATAGAGGAGAAAAAAACTTCTTTGTAGATTAAATGCTTTATAATTTTGCAAATCTCTGTACTTTTAAAATTGGATTTTGCAAGTTCGTTGTCATCATATAATGATAAATTGTAATTGTTACATTATAAAAAAAAGTTTTTTTTATTTTATATATTTATTTAATGCAAAACAGTTATATACTTATAATAGTTAAATTAATTTAGTAAAAACATTTATGATAATTATTTTATTTAACATTTCAAAAAGTATTTGATTTATACAAAAAATATGCATTTTGATTTATTGTATAAAAAAGGTATTTACTGAAATTTTATATATTCAGATTATTTAAAATATAAGTTTATATAGCAGCAATATGCTTATATATGTATATACAGCCCAGCAAATTATTTTACAACTATTTACTTGATTGATATAATTATGTTTATTGTTTGTCTTAATTTCTTTATATTTTTTGGCATTGAATAAATAATAATAATTTTGGTATGGTCCATACTTTCTGATATGTTTTTTATGGCTATAATACCCCCCCCCCTCCTCTTTCTTGGAAGTTTAATCATATTTTTGGTACATTTAAAATTATAAGTTTTTTTTTGTTTTTTTTTTTTTTTTTGTTTAAAATATAATGAACTTTGTAAAGTTTTAAGACCGATGCCACCCCATATTTTATAGACGCTTTTGAGCTGCAGCATATTTAGTCCGTTGGATGAAACAGCTCTGCAGCAGAGAGTTGATATTTCAAGACAACATTCATACTTGACTGTTATTATGCTAATGGAAAAGTACTTATTATATAAATATGTATGAGCAATAAAACTTGATTATTAGCTTTAATACTATTGTACTATTATTGATATAGATTAAATGCTTCTACTGATAAACACATAAAAAATTGTGATTAAACATCTTAGCATATTTTCCTCTAGCAATACTCTAGGCGATGTCATTGTACATAGGTAAGCTGTACTAACTGTGTCGCGCTATTAACTAGTTTTTTTACTTATTCAAAGTATTATATTTTTGGCTTTGTAAGTATGTTTTGTGTATGTGTCAAGATAATTTTTAACCGTCGGCGGATGAATGCATGCAACGGCTTTAGAGATCGTACTCGTTTTGTATGAAGATATGCAATCATATTTTATTTCTTACGTCATTGCTTTGTTATATATTCACTACTAATACGTGAAATGTATATTATCCTTAGTATTTTTGAGTGTGAAAATGTAACTTGAGTTTGATTAGCTATTTGTATAACGAATGTACTGAATTCTGAGAATACGCACACATTTCTGTCCTATTTACCATTAGCCTTGTAAATATAAGCTTTTCTAGTAATGGAAACTAGAAATTGTCCAGTTAGTTTCAATGTGGTTGAATAATAAAACTTTTTAAAAAGTATGCTTGCTTGAACTTTCTTTCTCAAAATAAAACACCAATAATAATGGCCATGGGTGCCGAACATTGTCTGAGTGCTTGAATTATATATTTTCAGGCAAAATAAATAAGAGTGTGAATTATAAACAATTCTTTTAAATTTGACAGACGATTTTTATATTAGTTGCTATAACAACAATAATAAGCTGCTTGAATAATCGTTTGGTATCGTCTTTATTCTTTATCTGGCCTCATTTATCCTCGTTTATTTATTTATCCTCTTGATCGATGATACAGCAGCGCAGTTACATAACGAATAATAATCAGATTTTCATTTTCGTCGAATGAAAAAGTTTAATCTTTTAAAATTTAGCACTAAGTGGTTAAAAATCATTGCGAAGAGTTGAAAATTCGGTTCCATTCGATTTACTATTTTTCGGGATTATCGGAATGAGGTAGGTCGATTTTCTTTATGGAAGCCGAAGAATTAATGCAGTATATTTCTGTGAACTTTTGGAGATAGCTAAAGCAGCACATACCGGCCCAAAATTCTCTCTTTCTCTGGATAATATAAGACTTACAAAGTTGGTGTTACACACACTCACGAAAATAGAAGAAAACTTAGACAACACTGGGGACATTCTCCTTATCATCTAGACTTAGCACCTGCCGCCTACCTATAGTTGCTTTAAAAGACGGATGTGAGATGTTTATAGAGAGCTCAGTGGCGGCTCATTAGTACTATAAGAACCATTAGAAGAAGAAAAGTTGTCATCAAATAATTTGTTTTCTCAGTGATTTTATATACGACTGATTTCTTTTTTATCATAATGTAAAGAGAAGGAAATATTTTGAAAAAAGTGTAGATATTATTGACGCATGCTCATTTCTAATAAGTGTTGAAGTATGTAGATAGTGCTACTATCTTTGTCTAATTCTTTAGTGTAAAATTATTAATTTAGTGTGAATGTAGCTTGCGTTTCCAATGAAGTGCGTCGCTTATGATAAGAGCATACTGCATTTGTACAGAAATTAGCATTGCTGCAAAAAAAAAAAATATTTATCAAGGTATTGCATTTTTCAAAAGGCTTCTTTTTCCATAAGTAGTTCAAGATTCATTCCATTCAAATCTGTATGTATATATATATATAATATTGAGTTGCGAAAATTTTTCCAAATATCCGGAAAACCAATGACAATCGATGAGTTCTTCGTAGTGGATGTATATGGTGAAACAATTCTACAGACTCCATAACAAATACAGATGTTTATTCAACACGAAAATACAAACAGCAAAAACATATCTGAGCGTTCAAAAGAGCAGCATACTCTTGTGTACGCAAGAGAACTTAATAGTAAATAAGGAGCATATAAACAGTAAATCAATTGTAAACAAACGTATCAGCACAAAGCGCACAGAGAGAATTCACACAAATATTTAACTCCCTCCAAATGTCTGCTATACTTCACTGTCTACTCACTTCAGCTGAAAGACTCGTTACTAAGCAATGCTCAATTCAACACCGACTGGCTGTTCAGCACACAAATCAATGCTGCCTCATTACTCGACTACAAGACTTGGCTTACAATCCAATATTCTTACTATTCGCTTAAACTGAACTCAACTAATTCACTCCAGTTCAGTCTCCCTTCTTTTTATAGCTTCCGAAGCAGGGTAAAACTTCTAGAAGAATATTCATATTTCTCGTACAAATGGTTCTACTTGCAAAATTCCTGTTGATTCTAGAATCCTCCATTTTGTCGCCACATCTGAGAGGGCTGGGGTGGGATCATTCATCAGTGTTGTCTGTAAATCTGTCTTCATTGCTATGGAATTAGCTGCGCTAGCAAACAACGTTATAATTTTGTAACAATATCTTTGTTGCATTTCGAGCAAAATGAATAACTAGTTTATGATATATAATTTTTTTGTAATTTTGTCAAAAGGAAAATTTTTATGAAGGTTGAAGTGAGAATTCTACCACATATTAAAATATGAGTATCTCTCCGCCACACATGTTCTTTCAGTCAACCCAATAATCCTCGAATATTGAATAAGATGCGAAATAAATGTTCTGCAATGTTCATCCTTTTTTACTGGTAATAATTAATAATTGAGTCATCGTAAAAATTTTCAAGTGAATAACGTTTTGGAAAATTATCCACGTACTTATCTTTCTTTTTTTTAAGCGTAATTTCTAATAACGAAAAAGGAAAATTCAATGAAATAGATTGTTTCAATCAAAGCAACAATATCCAAAACCAAAACTCATAAATCAGTCCAGTAAGAAAGATAAATGGAAAAATTAGAGCCAAGACAGATTTAGGATGGGAGCCGGATTTTGTATGATGCAGCTCAAGCGTCTATAAATTCAAAGGGAGAAAAGAGTTTCTTCAAATCAATCCCTCAATTGTATAAGCAAGGAGAATCGCCCCGCCTCGGGTTTCTGTTGTTTGTTTGATTCATTTTCTATCTGATTATTTGAGTTTTTATTTTCTTTTTCAATTTTTGTTCATCATCGAACTCGCAGACTGAACAAGTAAACGATGAGTATATAACTTTCAAAATGAAAAGGCGTGGAAATTCGATGGAAAAAAAAAATGCAACATTGAAAAATGAAGTTAGAGAGAATTGCATTTCTTGATGGACAAGCTGCCATTGAGTAAGCAGCTTTAAATAGTGAAAAAATAAGCACAAGTAGTTTTATTATATTATTTATTTTAACTTAAAACCCAGCTAACAGTCTAGATGTATATATATATACTATATTGTTACAAACCTGTAATTTTGCTTCCCATCATGATTAGTGTCATCATAAGACCGTTTTACAGTCATCTGTATTGGATACCGAGTCAGTGGTCTCAGAGCTTGGCGACGAATTTGTCGCCAAAATGGATAATGCTGATACTTCGAGAATTTTGTCGATCCGTCTATTAGGAACCGAGGTACGCCTGATTGGTCTAGAAGCGTCTAGCCCAGCCTCCCGGGAACTAGAAAAGGCCAGCACTCTCAAGATGTGTGTCGAGTGAGCCATGGAGGGTCGTCGTTGTGAATTGTAGTCGGAGTCACCTACAAGTAACGACTCTTCGAGAGAATAGCGAAGAAACAGCGGAGTGCCAACGTTGCGTGGAGCGAGTGCTGAACTGCTATGTGCCGAATCCTGTTGTCTACTGTGGAAGCAGCGTCGTATCTTTTGTGTAGTAGCCAGTTGCGAGAAGTAGTTTGTCGGCAGCTAAAGCGAGAAGAGACAGTGAGAAGTTCAGCCGTTGAAGAAACCGTAGAGCGAAGCTCCGAGGATTCCCACTAATCCTGGATTCTGTCTGACCGCGTCGTGTGCTGTGGACGATTGCTACTTGTGGGTTACTGTCTTCTGCTGTGTGCTGTCCTGTTTTCGTCTCGGCTGTAAATATTTGTCGTCTGTGTATTCGTCGTCTTTGTGCACTCGTGTCTTCGTGCAAATAAACGTTGTCGCTGTTTCCTACTGTCGCCTGCTGATTGTGTTCTCACACCATACACCCACTATCAAAGAACCCGGCGGTGAGGAAAATCCGCAACAATATAGAAAAATAACATTTCGTAAATAATAATTCAGAAATAATTTTTTAAAAAAACTCCACATATTTGATCTACTCCCGTAAGTTCACTTACTAAGGGCGGAAAAAGAAAGGGATATGAAAAAGTTTAATGAGTTAAAAATAATTTTGTTTATTCCTTTCAAGTATATATCACAAATTAATTTTAGAAATATATTTGAAATACATCTTTTGTTTCATTTTATAGTGAAAAGCTGGAAATTTATACCAAATATTCAAATTAGGCTTAAAACTACCAGCTCAGCTGTAAATGCCAAATTGTAAAATGAGAACCTTAAATTAGGGAAGGTACTTTTTATAATTTCAGATCAGAAAACATTCTTAGTTTGAAATGCAACAGATAAGAAATAGTTAGCTGGTTCAGTACTTTGAAAAGACTAGTTCAAAGGAATCTGGCTATCAATTCAGGATAATAAACGTGAAGTACAGTAGTTTACTGGAAATTACAATTAAATAAGAACTGTCTTGTCTTTAACTTTATCAGTACTGAAAGGTTCTAAACGGCCGTTCAGCGAAATAACGGCAGGTGCCTGAACATCACTGATACATTCCCTTTCTCCACTTTCATCCAGTCTGATTGATTGTGGCATGTGATTTGTACAATAACGAATGAGTTTGGAGGACAGGGTAGTAAGTTTTCTGAGAACTTGCAACATATACATTTACTTAAAAAGCAGGATTATTTTTCTTATGTCAGCTTTTTAACCCTTTCACTACTGACCCGGTCCAACTGGCCGTGGAAATTTTAACCCGTCGATTTCTGTTTCAAACTGGGGATGCAAGATGTAATGCAAGTACACCCTTGGTGATAACTCGTTTTGTTTATACAAAGGATTGAAAATATATGGACAGTCATTGCGGATTTTGTAGGAGTAGGGATTTCTTTATTTCTTCCTCCCCCCCATCTTTGAAAGAAAAATTTGGATGTTCCAGTATTCTAGGGGTACCTGAAAATAAATGATCTTAGGAATGAAAGGGTTGAAATTACATAGAACTGATTAACTACGTATAATTCTGTTTGCACAGGCGTGCCTACATAAAATGACGCCTAGGGCAAATATCAAATTAGCGCCCCTTACAATTTTTTAAACTGGAATTCTCATATTCTTTCCTTTCCCTCCCATTTTTTTAATACAGTGATGGAAATTGAAGGTAAACCTAAATCATTACATACAAAATATTTTTGAACTAATTTGACCAAGCAGTTGGTCAATACATTTTAATTATTCAAACAGATCAATTAAACTATTTATAAAAAATAAGTGATTTCAGTTATCTTAATCAATAAAGGCAATTGTAAACGAAAATATTGTCAAAATGCGTAAAAGCATTTCAAATTATATTTTAATTCAAACTAATAATCAAAATGTACATTACATGTGATTATTCAGAAGGTGCCTTCAAGAATAGCAGGGACAGGGGCTCTTAGCAAACTTGTTTCGGTTATATATTGTTTTAAAATTTTTCTAATATACCAAAATTTTCATACAAACAGTTGTCCAAATTTCTTGTCTATTTTTTTTATTGGTTTAAATTATTACTATATCAAACATTTCCTAAGCAAGGGATGCAAAATTTCATTAAAAAAACTTTCAAAAACTTATCAAATATTAATTTTTTTTGACATATTATGAAGCTTTTCAGATGAAACAGCAATCTTTATTTAATTTTGGTTCACACTTATATGTGTTAATTCTAAAGTCAAAAATGCATCCCTTTTCTGTCTGTGATGGCAGATAAAACTGTTACTTAATTTCAATTTCAATGTTTTTTAATTATCACGTTTACATGCTTTTGAAAATACAGACCGACAGACAACCAACCTCTTATAGGATTTAGTTCAAAATTTAACAGGTATCTATTCTATAGATGTTAAATTTGTGAACCGAATTTTATCCATCTAGTTCTCATTGTTTTGTACTTATTGTGTTAGCTTATATTCGAACAGATAAGACTTCCTCTGAGCACATTTTGCTCAAAAGTTGATAGAAATCTACTAATTTTATGTAACGATGACACCACATTTTATCCGTTTAGCTGAAAGCATTTTTCAGTTATATTTGTCAGAGATAGACAGACTTTTTCTAAAAATGTATTTTTTGAACACGGGGAAAGTCTAAAATATGGAGATTCTCAAGTTCACACTTTTTGACGATTACAATTCTTTCTCTTTACTGAAAGATATTACATGATTTTATATCTTATGAATATTAAACTCTTTCTCTCTGTATGATCTTAAGTATAAAGGGACTTTTATTTGATGTGTCATGTCATAATTATTAAGATTTTCATAATTTCTGAAGCTATGGGTACTTTTTAACCAAGCATCCACAGTACTTGACATTAAATAATTAATGTCATTCCTCTACAATTAGATAATCTAATTAAACTCCAAAAAATATAAATTTCATAAAAATTCAAAACATCTTCATTTATTAAAGCTTAAAGCTGAATTTGTAATTTTATTTTTTAATGCAGTATATTAGTTTATTATTCTCTTCATTTAATTTAAAATAACATTCTTGAGTTAAAAAATATTTTTTTAAGTTCGGTTAATATTTTAAAAAAGAAAAGATTTGAATCAGTATTCTATACATTTTTTTTTTACATATTTTCAATGATTATGGCACATATTACTGAAATGTTTTCTTAAATTTAATTCGATGAAAACAAGTTTCCGAATATTTGAAATATGTTTTGTTTAAAATCAACGCATCTCACAGGCGCTTTTGAAAGATTCGTTTTCAAGTTTGTTCTGATGCGAATTTACAGCGAAATAAATCCATTCCTGCAAAGCAGGAAAAATATCCAATTATTAACTGGTTACTCCATCCACGTCTTTCCCATCCATCATTTAAAGGTCGTTCTTGTTTATAATTTCTATTGTTCATGAAATTTATTCCCAGTTCTCATTCAGTTTATAACAATTTTAAACAATATAAAAGGCATTTCAAAGCAGTAATAGGCCTTATGACCTTCCGCACTTATTTATATTTGGTTCTAAAGTTTAACTTATCAAATCCTGTTCACATGATTAATTTATATTATTGACATATATTTACCATTGATCAAAAAGCATTTTGAAACCTTCATGACCCGCTGATCAGAGTCAGAAATGATATTTGTGTGTAGAATTTAATTAGACATTTGAATTGGAGAATTAATCGAAACAACAGAATATTAAAATGAGAAATTTTCTTTCTTTCAGCGTTATTTTACTTTTGGGAAATAAAAGTAAATAAATAAAAAAGGTACTTTTTAATAAATTCAATTACATTGCTGCAGAATTTTGTGATCCTGGCCATGACGCTCAGGGCATTTGCTCTGCCTATCCCCACCCTAGTTGTGTCATTGCCTGTTTATTTATTCATTGAAAAATAGTTAAAAGCGCAACTGGAAACAATTAATAAAAAATGTATCGGAAAACTTTTTATATTTCCATCGAGGACTTTATTTAGAATGTAGTCTAGGTATTGCGATTGTTTTTTTCATGTTAAAATGTCACAATAATACTTAATAATTATTACTAGAATAAAAATGAGAAAAGCAATTTTTTGACTTTTTATGTTATCACAAAAAGTAAGGTGATGCTTGTTTAATATTTACTCAATTTTTTTAAAGTTTAATTTATTAATTTAAAGTTTTACTATATTATATATTTTTCATAAATTTTACGAATCAAGATTTTTTTCCCCTCCGTCTTTTATTTTTATGTATATGAAGGTATTTTAAATGCTTCCCATAAAAATCTCCTACTTTGAAATTAACATTTGACTTGTTAAACGAAGGGCCAATTTAATTATGTTAAATTCATATCTTGCTTTGCAGTTTTATTTAGGAACTAACATCTTCATGGCCCAGTAGTTCTGTCAGGAACACTAGGTGGGTCCAATTTCAATTAAATAATAATTTCAATTTAATTTTATAACTCGAGATTCACAATTCCTCCAAAAAATATTTTAAGCTACAAATTATGAAACCACATTAAAATCTTTTTATTTTAATAACTTTATAGTTGCTCTGCTTATTATGCATACAGGGCTTTTTAATAGAATTAAGTCCCATGAAGCAGTATTTTTAACCCCTTAACGAATTTGATTTCATTTGTATCGATTTACCTTATTCTTACATTTTTAAATAACAGCCAAGCCATTCATAAACTTTAGATTCAACACAAAAACTATGTTGAATTTACTCAATAACGAATGAATCAAGCATTCGAAATTTTTATTTGAATCAAAACGAAAAAGAAAAAAAAATTGCCACATTAGAAGTCAACTAATCAGGCAAAGAAAATAATCAGTTAAGAGGTTGAAAGTCTAAGTATCTGACTAATCTATTTTTTATTCTGTGTTTTGTGATAGTGAAATTTTATTTTCTGATTCCTTATGTAAACTACTTATAAATAATAATAGATAATAAACAGAATCTAACCTTCAACAATGGAATAAAATCACAATTAAATATCTGATGAAACATTAAAACCGGTTTGAATTTCTTTGCAGCAATGATATATTATTTAAAATTATGAAAAATAAATTAATAATAAAATTTGGCGAAATTTGATTAAAAAAATCAGTGGCAATTAAATCGACATCGTGATTAATTAACATCGTGGCAATTAAAATGATCCAAAAATTATTATTATTATTTTGAAATAATATTTTCTGAAGTCATTGTGGTAAAATGTCAGAACATCGCCCAAATGTTCAATTAATCAAAATTTTTAAAAATAGTCCCACTTTTCAAAAGAACATTTTTGCCAAATTCAGTATGCCTAGGCCAAATGTCTTATCCTGGAAAGCACCACCACACTTACATCTTTATTATTAGCAGCGATGGACCTCATAATGATTGATGAGATGATAAGCATATTTGAATCAAGGACGGAAAAAAAAAATATTTGAGCCATCTCTATTTCCAAATTTCTATACCACTTCAGAAATATGGAAGGATACGATTGTGATTGTAACTCTTTCCCCCAGGTTCATGCACATACCGGTGAGACAGGAGGCTGCAATCACAAGGTTTGACTTCATAATCAGAGGGTTATTGGTTTGAACCTCATTCCATCCAAGACACATGCAAAAGAGATTGGTGCACATTAAGTCTGAAATTAGAAGTCAAATGTCCCCCCTCCTCTATTAATGTGAAGATAGCTCATGTATTGTCCTCATCATCTGATTAGTTCAAAATTAAGAGTTATGCCCCAAAATAAAAATTTTTATTTGAAAATGGAATATCAACATATTTAA
Organism: Argiope aurantia; assembly: GCA_026543865.1. Classification (NCBI taxonomy): domain Eukaryota; kingdom Metazoa; phylum Arthropoda; class Arachnida; order Araneae; family Araneidae; genus Argiope; species Argiope aurantia. Next base: position 3,887 of record JAPMOR010030039.1, on the reverse strand, counting down.
ATAAATACACATCTTAAGTGGATTGGAGTATTTCTTGTTTGAGATATAAGAGTATCATCAACTCACAGCAGTCTCACACAAAAATGCTGAAAAGACAGGAAAAAAAAAAAAAAAAATTGGCAGAAACTCTTTTTTTTTGTAATAATGAAATAAACATCCGATTTAAATATTTATTCATGGAGTATAACAAAATTTAAACTAATATTATTTTCCAATGCTTTTTCTGCCTCATTTTCTATATATGGCACAAATTTATCACAACGTTTAAGAGGTGATGTTTTTAAAGGTCAAATAATAATAATAATAATAAAGTAAAGATAGACCTAAGCAGTAATTATACGGCATCATATTCATATACCATATTTAAAGTGATTAACAGTAAATTGACTAATAAATAATATCATGGGAAGATTTAGATAGAAGAAATAAATCACAAATTAAAATGCTATGAAATTTAATATGCAAAGGAGCCAAATTTTATCATTGTTCATATATTAAAACTTACAAGATAATTAATTTTACAATTACAGCAATCGAAAATCTGTTTGAAATAAATAAATAAACTTAATAATTTTCTTTAAAAAAAAGAAAGGAAACAGCAATAACAATTTTCAATGCCTTTATTCTGAACTGGCCATTACGAGGATGCAATGTATCTGTACCTTATTATATGAGAATGTCCTCAAGGTTATCAAGAATTAAATGCTATAAAACAGAAACTTAGCTAGCAGTGCTCAAGAAAATTTCTGGTGAGCCTGTAATACAAATTCCATTATAACAAAGGGATGTAAGGTAATGTTAGTATTGAAAGTATGCGACAAATGTATAGCTGTAAAGCACAGATATCCTTCATATTTGGCCAGTCTTGATGACTTTGTTGACTCGATTAAATAGAAAGTGACAACCACCTGCTAACTTCCTTTACATACTTAGTTATGATCATGCTGAATTATTACCTTATTATGAGGGTGGAAAAAATTCTTGAGGATCTTAGGGGTGGAAAAAAAATGGAAGCACGTCTGAAGGCCAGTTATCTGTCTCCTGGTTGTCCATGTTTGAAAACAATAAATTTTTAAACTTTTCTAACTGCAAGGCTTCACACAACAAGTACTGCAAAAATTATATGTCCTGACCTACATTGCAAAGAAAACAAAGTTTTTTAATTCTTTAATATTTATTTTTGAAAATTATTTTAGTACTCCCAAAGATTTTTGTACTTGTGCCCCTTTATGGTGATGGCTGATACTGTCTGAACTTATACACCAAAAATTGTATCTGTAAATTCAACACAGAGAAAAAAATTTCAAGAAGACAAAGAAGCAAGATTATTTCAGTTTTTAATAACCACCTGTGTTTTTATTTTACAGTTTTCATGGCAGTATTTGTATGTGTGGATTAACTAATTAATCATGCATTATTCTATAAAAGTTCAACTTTTAAAATACATTTATGAAACAATTTAAAATCTGATAAAAAATATCAGATAAAAAGTGTAAAATGAGTTTAAATGCTGTGAACTATTCAAACATTTTACAATGATGAAAAAGAAGCTATACTTGCACAGTGCTATTTAACTCATATAAAAAAAATGTTAAAATATTTTTTAAATTAAAAAAAAACCTTTATTCATTTTAAATTGAAGCAATCTTGCAGAAGAATAACAATAATTAAAAAAGTGAGAATAGATTTTTAGAACAGTATTAACATCAAATATACATAAAAAAAACACCTCATAAAACTAATTATCAAAACTAGATACCCTTGATCAAATGTTACAATAAAAACTTCAGAATTAAAAATATTACATAGTATATTCATATTCCTACTAAATTTACATAAAGAACTCAACTGTCTTTTTAGTGGTTTCAATTACCTTTTACACTTTATAAAAATAAAACATATACATATATTTACATATAGGTACTGATAAATTTGAATAATAAACATGAACACAGACACACAACAATTCTAAAAATTGAACGTTCATACTAAAAGCTCAATTAGAATATAACAACAACCTTTTTATTTATTATTTGCTTATTTTGATAGTCAAATGCATTGTATCTAAGTTAAATCTGTGTATTCTACAAAAATTAAGAAAAGTTTTTAGACTTAAAACATTGGAAAGCACAGTTTCATAGCACTTTCCAAATCACTACAAATTCTGGCAGAAACAAAAAGTCATGGTTTTTTTGCAAGAACACATTCAAAAATGAAACAAAATATAAAAACAAAAACTAGACTGCTTCAAGATCACAGTTAAAATCTGACTATACTATTTAGCTAACCAGAATTCGGTAGTGTGCTTTCAAGTGCACATAGTGATGCCTACTGAATATTCATCCACGATGTAAAATTACCTATTGGAGTCCAACTTCAAAACCAGCTTTACTTTTTTCACTTAAAAATAACATTAGAAATAAACTAAAAGCTCCCTAAATATATGAAAAGTAACCATATTTTTCAGCTTATAAATAAAATTGCAAATGTACAGCAGATAATTTGATTGCAAATACTGTCATTAGATATTTTAATTTTTGATTGTTAATGCACAGCTATGATACATTTCTACTAACTTTATACTGATCTAGAAATACCATTCAAAAGTCTATGAAATTTTGATAAATGGATGGGAAAAAAATTGCACCATAAAAGTTCTATGCCATTTTTTTTTTCCCTTTCAACATAAGCATGAAAATTCATAAGTGCAGATTTCTCATGCACCATAAAATGAAAGTTTTTATTTTCAAATTATATAAACACATTTCATGACAACAATTATTCTACAGTCATAAATACTCTGACGGTAAATAAAGAAACTTTCTTTGTTGAACTACAGTTCTGATTTCAAGTTTTACCTAAGTTCTTGAAATTTTTAAATACTCTACAGTAAAACTAATTTTTCCCCCATTCCACTCCACTCCAGTGATATTTGGAACTTTAAAATTGGGTGTCATGCATAAGCTCACTGCAAATCTAAGGAATTGTGTCCACAGAACACAGTGACAACAGAGTTACAGGTCTTTTGCACGTTGTCCTTTCTTTAAAGAGTCCTCCATTCTATGATATTGTGGTTTGATGTCATTGGTGGGTCTGTTGTGCTGCAGGTGATCGTAAAGACCAGTATCACTGGATGCAGACGCTTTAACTGAAAGAAAAACAAATTTTTAAAGAAATCAGAAAATAAAGTTAATTAGAATCTGATTATAAAACTGCAAAAAAAGCCAACTAATATTAAATAAATAATAATATTATGCTAAATATCAGTGAGCCTTATTCTTTGTGAATTTTTATATTTTAATCACAGTTTAATAAATATGCACGAATGAGTACAAGGAATACTGGGAAAAAATATTTTAAAACAAATGCTAAGGGTTTTTTAAAGAATCAGGACAAATTTAACCAAAAAAAATTTAAATGATATCGACGATCGCAAATTTCAAATTATCATGTCAGAACATTATTATATTTTAAATCATTATTTGTCTTAATTAATATAAGTCATTAACCAGTTTAAACCGGTTTGAAACAATCACAAGACTTCTCTAGCCCTCTCTCTATATATATGATAATTTTTTTAAACTTTCATTTTTAATTTTTCTAGCTGGCAAACAAAGTTTTGGAGATCAACCGATTTTGAAATAACAGCAAGATGAAATAACAGCTATGATATCATAGTTCTACATCAACCTTTTAAAAATGCATCTGCTTTCAAAGAAGCATACATAATAATAATGCAATACTGGTAAAAGCAGGTCAAAAATATATGCGATTAAAAATCATGATAAAAATTGCCATTTATGCTTTTTTCATTGCCTATGCGATTTCCAGCTTCAATATTCATTGCCTACGAGATTTCGAGCTTCAAAACCCTCTAACCAAAACAA
>JAPMOR010030028.1:983121-1056468 GCA_026543865.1 Argiope aurantia | reverse complement strand
ATCGGATAAGCAGAAAGGAGGACATTTCAAACACAACAGATTGGATTATGATTCTTCAAGATAGCTAAATATATGCTAGATGAAAATATTTCCACGTAAGATAAAAAATGGGGAGAAAATTTCATGTTTGATGTTCAGAGTATCAACGTTTTTACTTATGAAGAATAATATCGCGGTTTCTATAAAAATAATATTTATAAGATTTGTTTTGTTTATATATCTGTAAAATTTTTGGAATTTTAGATATTGAATTCTTTTCTTCGATATATGGTTTTGTGTTGAAAGAAAGTTTGTATTGGAAGAAAATAGCTGTTTCATATAATATAGATCAAATGTGAAATTCCTTTTTTTAAATAAGAAAGGATTTTTAATTTGCATTATTTAACCCCTTATAATTCTCGGGTATAAATTCTTACCAACTGATTCTTACCAAGTATCAAAAAAGTAATTTAAAAATAATAAAAAGGGTAATTAGATACTTGAAATTCGATTTAGCTACTTCAATAGCTCTGAAATACATTAAACTAACAGTGAAATATCATTTTACTTCAAAAGTGATAAATAGGTTTACGATTGTAAGGATATAAGTTTTCTTTGCGAAAATAAATTTTTATTCATAAAGAAGTTTTCAGAAATCAACACCATTGTGTTTCGTTCCTTATGTCTACGATATTTTTATATATAAATATCACTACTTGTTATAGTATGTATTTAATTTAAATTCAACATTGCTGTTGAAATTTCTTAAAATTTGGAATCTTCCTGTTAATGAAATTTTGACTTCATATTTGATGTATTTATTATTTGAATACAGTAGTGTATGACATTTTAGTTTATTTCTGAAAGCAAAACGTATTAATAAGATGTTATTAATAAAATTTTATTAATAAGATGTTATTAATAAAATGTTATTAATAAAATGTCATTAGATTGCGACAGTTTTATTTTTGTACAATGTAGTAATCCGCACAGACAACTTGATAAATACAAAACGAGCTTTAAACATTAGGGTAAGACATTACTGAATTTGAAATCCATGATTTCTAACTAAAAAAACAGTAAACAGTTGTTTTAAATTACTTAAAACTGAATGATAAATATATTTTACAATAATCATTCAGTGATATTTTTACCCTTAACACTTAGTATGCTTATCACTTTCAGTGTTCCTTGAACGATCTCTGACCACAGCTTCTTTCATAAATTAAATGTCAAATCAATAACATTTTGATGTGTTAGTATTAACATCATCATTTTATTGTGAAAACTAAAAAAAAAATATTTTCAATGCTCTGGGATTATTCCCTGCAAAGATTTAAAGCTCTATGATGTAATAAAGTGTTTAACAAAGTTTTAAAAGTCTATGTTGTAATAAAATGTTTTAACAAAGTTTTAAAAGTCTATGTTGTAATAAAATGTTTTAACAGTTTAAGTTTTAAAGGTCAAATATTAAAAAAATCGTTTCAACGTGAATTAATTTTAAGCGGAATGTAGTTCTATATTATTTTTTAAGTCTATGTTGTAATAAAAAGTTTTGAAAGTCTATGCTGTAATAAAATGTTTTAACAGTTTAAGTTTTTAAGGTCAAATATTAAAAAAATCGTTTCAACGTGAATGAATTTTAAGAGGAATGTAGTTCAATATTAGTTTTTAATAATTTTCTTCCGTAATACTTTATTTTTGGTGCAAAAACTAGTGATATAGGAATGCCAAATTCAATAATTCAAATAAATGTCCATAAAATAATTTCGTTTTGAGACGAAAGTAGATGAAAAATTATAAATGTTTGTAGTTTAGAAGAATTTTTACTTCAGATGGTTTATACTTTTCTCATATTAAACAAATGCTTATTCTTCAATATAAACTGAAAATAAATTAATCTCATTTCCAAGGAAGGAAATGTTGATAATAAATGAAAAAGCAAAATATTTCTGAATTCGGAATATTGAATAAAAGTACTGCACTTAAAAAAATTGCTTTTGAAATAATTTCTGCAACTACAGAAACATAATTTATTTTGGTTATACAAAAAAAATCATGCTAATACATGCTCTCTAAATGTTTTTTTTGAAAAAAAAAAGACATAGTGTATAAAGAATTATAGCTAAAGAGCCAACAAAATATTATATCAGAGTTTCTGAGAAATTGCTGAGAAATTGTTCTCTGAATTTTTTGCAGAATATATGCAAAAAGAAAACACGTTTTTTTTTTTTTTTTTTTAAAGAAATCCTCTTTTCAATGAAGTACCATTAAGAGAAACATTTAACTTACTTAATAATGCAAAAGCAAAATAATTATACATAACTAGTTTTACATACATACATATTATTTTCATACATAATTATTTTTCCGCTTTTTAACGAATTCAAAAAGTCAAAAAAAATATCCTAGTATTTTTCGGAAATTGGAATTTATTTTAACAGAAGATATTTGATTTAACGTAACAAGAGAATGATTATTGTTATGGTAGCATGCTTAAATGTAGAGAAATATGAACTATATGCATTGATCTTATTCTTTATTATTTTGCAGGGAAAAAAATGTTAGATGTTTAGAAAGCTGTTCATTTTTTACTAATTTAATGTTCTTTATAACATGTTAATTAAGTATTTGAATTTCTATTAACTTCGACTATTGCATTATAGTGATAATTTTAAATAAAGTAAGATTTCCAATGAAATTAGAATTGACTTGTCTATTTTTTCCAAGCATTTAATATTTATTAATATATTGAAATTTGGAAAAGCATTGAAAAAAATAATTTTGTTTGGAAATAACAGCACTGCTAGATTAGGTAAGGTATGGTTGCAAATTATGGTTTTCGAATTCAATTGAGTATTGCTGGTCGTAACGTAGGAACTCCACTTGAGTTTCGTATACATGATTTGGTGAAACTCAAATTTCCCCAAAAGTATACAAAGTAACTTAAGTGTAGCTTCAAATTGAGGCGTTATGCAAAAGTATTAAAAATCGTAATGGTGCTTAATGCATTAATAAACTATCAATCAGGCTATTAAAAAGCAGAAAATATCTAAAAATTGCTTTGCATTTAATGTTTTATAAAATAATTAATAGCATGAAATAAAAGAGAAAATAATTTAAATATACTTTCTAAAAATAAGGGATTTTATTTTAAAGACTGCGTTTTATAAGCAAATTTAGGTATATAAAAAAATTGAAAGCAGAGTTTTATTTCTATTTTTGACACATTTCTTTGGAAGAATTTTTTGATTTCGCTCTGTAAAGACGATATTTATATTTTAAACTCTAGAAACATTTTTTTTACCAGGAGTAAACATTTCAATAAAAGTTTTGCATTATGTTTATAAACATGGAATAAACTGTAGTACAAAATACTGAATAGCATTGTTATAATATCTTCCGGACATTGGTCGATATTCAGACCATCAAACAACATTGTGGGAATATCGTACAATGACCTAAAAGGAATTGCCGCTGTGAATGGATTTTTTTAGTTTTAGACATTTAAAAGAGATAAAATATTAAATTTCCGTTCAAAATTAATTATTAAAACAGTTAAAAATAATTGAAACTAATTCTAGATAATAAAACCCGAGATAAAAATAAAAAATAAAAAAAAAGTTATCTCTACTGTTTTAAAACAGCCGCAGTTTTGAAAATAAGAAAGCCCTGATCTTTGAATATTTAAATTCTTATAGAATTCGGATATAGAAAAAATATTCTTCCCCATAGGTCAAGGAATCTATTATTTAACGCCTCATATTCTCAAAGAAATTCTTACTTATTTCAAAAGTTAGGGCTGTTTGATGTATATATGCATGTATTTTATGATGTTATTTTATTATTTTCCAACCAATTTATACTGCAGAAATGTTAAAAATGATTTGAAGGATGTAATTAATAAACTACCGATTATTCTAAATTTAATGCGTTTATCAATTCTAAAAGTTAATTCAGCCATATTTACTATGATCAGCAATTTATTACAACAGTTTTGTATAATACATCCTGAGATTTATAGTCCAAAGATTATTAAAAAAATGAATATCTTTCTTTAGGACTTATGCAAAGTTTTAATAATTTAATTGTAATATTTATGTATATATGCATTGAATATTAACATTTCTAGTATTTGATTCTAAAACTTATAGTAGCTATGTAATGCAAGCATTACTATCCAACAATTCACTTTTCAGCGTTATATTCTGTAATAAATATAAACCTTTATTTTTAATATGTCAATTCATTATGCAAATTTTTGGTTAATATTATAGCTACCAAAACTTTTTAATAAAATTATTATCAAATATTTTATCATAATTTTATATCTCATTATTTTTAAATGTTAGTAACTTGATATGATTTGATTAATGTTATTGATTTGAATTTAGTCGCTCAAAGACTTATTCATGACGCACTTATAACAAATTTTTCAGCTAATCGTGGATTCAGTTTGAATAAAATATTACGTATTGATATCTTGTACTCTTTACTCTATTTTAGATTTTTTTAAGAATAAAGTTTTCTAAAGGAAAATATCATTTAAAAAGAATTTTTAAATCCTTCACAATTAATACAATTTTATTATTATAAAGAGAATTATTCTAAAATAAAAATAAAATGTATATTTAATTGTCAGTATAAAATCATGCTGATTTTTTTCTAATTAGTAAATCAGATATTTTCATTTTAATAAGGAAATAGTTTTTTTAGAAAAATTTCGATTCTAAAAACCATAACGATTACACATTAGTAGTTTGTTATTTTTTCAAGATTTGAAACTTTTGATTTGTTTAATGTGAATTTAAAAAAGTATCCGAAATGTATAAAAATCGAAAAATATTCTCTTTCTGGTATATAGAATAATTTTATCTTTCGATGAGGATATTTTATTTTTCGATGAAAAATTATTTTAACTTCCAAAGTTTATTTTGAAGATGCATAACATAAAATAATCTAGAAGGATACACAAATATTTCAAAAGTAAGTATTTTTTTGTATAATCAGATTCTGTCCAAAAACAATGATGTACTTTGTCTTGGGCTTTAATATTTTTTGCAATAAATAAAAGAAAGTTTATTAAGTCTATACGAATTGAGTAGCAATATCGAGGGATATCTCTAATATCAATATAAAAATCTTGGATAAATACATTTAAATTTCATTAAATATTATTAAACATAAAAATTATTAGCAAGTATAGCAAAAAAGCATGTACTGCCTAATAAGATAAAAAAATTATGTTTACAAAGTGTAATTGCATTCGTTTTACCGCGTCACTGATTGCATATAAACGTATTATTTATGTTTATGATAAATAATATAAAAAATTAATAGCCTATATAGCACAATATATTGAATTTAAAATTCCTTATGTTTAAAGAAGTTATGCACAATCATAGTTTAAGAAAAGCAACACAATTGTGCCCAACACTCATTTAAAGCGCACTTGGGAATTTTCTCATTTTTTTAAAGAAGCATTTTTCTCTTGTTCTGTACGTGATGAACAGTTATCCGCAGAAGGCTCTTCAGAACTTTGAAAAATGCTATTTCTTCCTTTAAAGTATTCCTTTTATTCAAACACGAAGTTCGAAAATCCCAGTTTCTCCAATATTTGCTGAAGGATGAAAAAATTATAAAACCTAGTCGTATTCCCTCCTTCGCAAAAAAGAAATTATCGTATTAAGCCATCTACACATATTTGAATACATTATAGGATTAAGGCGTGCTGAAGAATTTTTTTTCTCTTCCTTTTCAGCATTAAGTTTTTCTTTTTTGTAAATCAACTGAATTCGTAAGTAGATTAGCTATGACGGATGATTCGGAATTGGACAAGGTGAGAAAACTTGTCGATGATAAGATGGAAGACCCAGATAGTCATTTATTCACACATCGGTCATCTGACGATTAATCGGATACAGTGCAAAAAAAAAGAAAAAAAAAGAACCGGTTACTTTTATCTTGGATTTTACATATTGTTAAATAAATGAGACAGAGAATTGGTCTGTAATGTTAAATGATGTGTATGAGAAAGGGAACTCAAATATTTATTTTTCCAAATGAAATATCTTTAAACTTAATATTATTAATATAATTTACATTATTAGCTTTATTTAAATAATCTACATCATTCATTTTATTAATAAAAATCTACGTCATTTACATTATTAAAATAATTTATGTTAATAACAATATTAAAATAATCTACATTGTTAAACTTATACAAAGAAAATCTGCATTATTAACATTGTTAAAATATTTTAATTTTGAAGCACTATTAAAATGTTCTACATTATTAAAAAATAATATACTTTATCATAATCAGAGTATAATTTGATCATGTTTTCTTAAAAATGCTAACAAAAATCGTTATTTTCGAAAATAAATGAAGACAATTATTTGAGATTCGAGATTATGATAGAAACTTAGTTAAATTTAACCATAATATCCATTATGAAACAGATTTTAAAATTAAAAAAAATAATTCAAAAAATCCGAATCTTTATCTTAGGATCAGAACCGTCACCTTACAAAATATTATTTTAAAAAAATCCCTCAAAATTTGAATATTATACAAATTACTTGTATGTCTTTGCCATTGAGCTATTACCCTATTATGTGCTTAAACTACATTAAATATTAAGTTTTTTTTCCATAATTTGTCACCCATTGAACTTTTGCTGCTTTTTAAAAGTATTCCAATTGACAACTTTGCTCATAATTTTGCTATATGCTTTAAAAATTACAATCCACTGGATCATTATTCCTCACTTGTCGTACCAATTGAAAAGAGTTTATGGTCTGGGAAATTTGCGAAACTAAGTAATTAGATTTTATGAACTCGCTTCGCGTAGCTGAGATGTGGTGTCTCTAAAACCCAGTAAATAGTTTCACTATCTTATATTTTATCGGCAAAATATGCGCAATTCTATTGAATCTGAACTATAGAAGAATATAATATTTAGATCAAGGAGGATCAGAATAACATGCTTGTCGTATTTTTAGATAAAAAGAAGAACATTCCGATTCTTCATTAAAATGTTCATTTCATAAAAGTATGTGAGACCCTTTTATATACAGTGTGGTGATCATATTTTTATGTTAACTACCAATGCCTACTAATTGAAACAGTATTTGAAAATAATTATCAGATCTTATTGAATTTTCAATACATCGTGTAGTTATATATACAAGTTTTATTCATTTGTTAGATGCATTCATTTTAGCATCTGAATTTGACGATATCCAAGTAACACACATAATAACTGTTCACTTAATGTCAACTTGAGATTTTCATCGGTTAAAAATGGTATTAGAATGATTTATATATATTCTATGAATTTTCCCATGTTGGAAATTTTCGAAAATTAAAGATTATATTATTACAGATTCTTCAAGCAGAGAAGAAAAGATGAAATGATTTTAAGGAAATGAATCTAGCCAACCTATTCTTTAATGTAAATATCAAAAAAATTATCTTTTCATTGGCATCTTCAGAATTAACAAGATTAACTATTTTATTTTCATTGAAATTTTATGGATATTAATTTAAAAAAAGCAGTAAATAATTATATTTTTATGAATAAGTATATGGAAGTTACACTAGGTACAGTGACAGTTTATATCCTTTTTTAAAATACAAAAGTTTTAGAAATCATGAACTAATTTTCTCTTTTATCATAATGCATAAGCAGTATTTATGAAATGTTGGAAATGAAACTCTTAAACTCTTAAAAAAATGCTTTTTATTCGTTTACTGAAAATTACCGTACATAAGAAAATTCAAAATGAGAAGAATAAAATGAAAATAAAAGTAATATAGGAGTTTGAAAACAATTAGTAAATTTATCTGTTAGCCATAATAACAAATAAAAACAGTTCTATTTATATAATTTCAAAAAGATGTACTCATAAGATAATTTTTGGAGAATGAAAATGGATTCCACAGTAAAGATCTTTCATAAAATAGACAAATCAGAAAGTCATTGTGAGAATTTCTTTTTAAACATATTTTAATTATTTTTCTCTTCATTTAATTAGAATTTTCAAAAGATTGGTTTTGAAAAAATTCTAGTGAAAAGAATTTCAACAAATCTGTGAAAAATAACCTGAATGCGCTAATCAAAGTCTTTAGGCTTTATAATAAAGAATAATACTCAGAAATTCAGAATTAAACCTTTGAATACACCATGATTTAAAAAAAAATGTATATTTCAGAATAAATAACTATTATTTGGAAAATGATTAGAAGTAGATTGAGTACATCAGGCAGGAAACTATTAGCGCATTGAAGGTAATTTTTTAATGAATGAATTTTCTTCACACCAAAATAAAAATAAAACTTTCTCCTTTACATCGTAAGTGAAATTTCCTTATTTGATAGAAAAGAAAAATAATTAGTATTCATACTATCGGTCTCTAATTGAAAGTTGTGCACAGACCTTCATCAGTTTTTAAAGATTGTATTAAAATTTTTATTTATTACCCTTACATAATATTTACTTCTTAAACGTACGTATGTACGTTTAAGAATTAATAACTATTCTTTGGAGAGATAATACATTAGAAAAGAAACTATTAGTCCATTGAAAGTAATTTTTTAATTTATGAATTTTTTTCTCCTGAAAATAAAAATAAAGCTCTCCCTCGTATGCATCGTAAGTGAAATCTCTATCTTTTCTGGAAAAGAAAAAAAATAATAATCGTACCACCAGTTTTTGAATGAAAATTGTGAGCAGAGTTTCATCATTTTGAAAGATTGTGATAGTATTTTTATTTCGCAAAAATATTTAAGTGAAATCTCCAGATATTATCTTCGAGATCTAATGTTGTAAACAAACGAAGAATTTCATTTAAATTACTTTTCAATTTTATAGGAAAATATTTTACTTCATATGATTTACGCCGTCATTTTATGTAATAATTTAGACGCATAGAAATAAAGTGGAAAACGAAGAAAAATCATAGTCAGGATTAAATGACAATCCCTCCCATGACAAAATGATCCCTTAGAAATGGTCTGAGTTGCATTTTAAAATCCTCTTTTTATTTCTAAATTGATTCAACTACATTTTAATTTCAACTTGAAAAAGCACTTTTGTTTTCTAGACGATTTATGCAATACTTATTTGAACGAAATTTTAGAAAAATCCATTAGAATTTTTAAGTTGCATAAGATTCGTAAAGCCATTAGTTATTTGAACAAATTCATAAATAAATATAAATTTCCATTAAAAATGTTTTAAAGTGTATGCATAAAAAAATGGCTTAAAAATAATAGAAAATGTTGGATATAGGGAATGTTAAAAATAAATTTCAGTTTAAAAATCCCCATGCAAGCTATTTCCATTCGTTTTTTGTTGATTTTAAAACAGCATAATTTTTATGAGTACAATTCAGTCATAAATATATCATGCGCGACTTTATATGATTCACTTGGCATCTTCTCGGGGTAAACCGTTGATTAACTGTAAATAGTGAAATTTAGAATCTCATAATTCGGAGAGTTTTGATAGCAGAAGAATTTATTTTTTTAATAACAGAGTGTCTAGACCAACGTACTTAATTCGATTAATAGGGATAAAGTATACAAATTTATTTCATATTTTTTCAACAGTGAAATAATTGTCTCAAACAGCATAAAATTCAGTTCTTTAAATTATTCAGAGGATGCTTTCTGCTACAATTGTGTAATATATCTAACAATATAAAAGTTGACTAATCGAACGTAACTATAATCAACACCTTGGGTACTTAATACCTACGATGACAGTAAAACGCAGATGTATTGCTGTCAATCTTGAAGCAAAAATATTTGATCATTTTCGAAATTACTTAGAATAAAGAAGTACAAATGAAAAGAAATGTTACAAAATTACATTAATTTTAAATTTATTATAATTCAGAAATATCAAAAATATATTAATTCAATTTTATTTAATAAGAACACAATCAAAAACTTATTTTTATCTAAATGTTAAATCTGCTTTAAAAATAACATAGTGATAACTGTTGTGACAGAAATCAGAAATGTGTTTTGAATTATTTATTTGGAAAATTATGAGCACTTATATAATAAAATTATACAAAAAATACTAATAACTGAAAAATTCAAATATATTAAATGTACTTACAGATTGAATTGAGGTGCATTAATAATTATATTATTCGATAGCTTTATGCTAAATGATACTTTAATTCATATTAATGACAGTTTTATTCAATAATCAGCAGTTATGCGGTATATAATGATATCCAATGTTTATCTCGTTTTATAAATGACTTCAAAATTTGAAAATACACGACAGATACAAGAAAAGTGAAGAGAAGCGTGCAGCAAATGTCAAATAATTCTGAAAATTGTTTATCACATTTATCTATTGATTAAAAGTTAATTATTTTAATTGTATGGTTTAAACTAGTTGAATGGCATAGATTTATTTATGCACGAAATATATTTACAATATACACGAAACACTTTAACATCAAATATTTAAATTGATATAAATATTAAACTTGGGCACTTGATAATAATGTTCATAAATTATAGTCTTACATGACTAGGTTGAAAATGAAGTGAGGCATTTCAATTTAGCACTAAAACTAAAATTATTTTTATATATCCTCTTCATGAATAATTTCATTTATTTAAGTCCATTCTTAAAACATTTTTATAAAAAGCAATCAGTTTGCATATATCTTCTTAAGGAAAAGTAAATATATTTTCAAAATTCCTTATTTCGAAATCTCAAATCTATATACTAAGTCATAATTGCTATCAATTTTCATTTTGTCTTCTTACATCTTAAACTTTCACAAGATTTCTTATGGAATAAACAGACTTTTCTATAAAATTCAGTTTGAAAATTTTTCTAGAATCGGATGTTTCCGAGGAGACCAATTTCTGCATAGTAATTTTGTTATGCCATTCATTACAAAACATTTCTTTGTTGAGATACATTATAAAAATCACATTGTTCACATACATATTGGTGTCTCACCCATGATACAATCACATTTTTCATACACACATTGGTGTCTCATATACGATACAATCAAATTTTTCACACATATCAGTGCCTCACACATGACACAATCACATTTATCCCACACACATTGGTCCTCACACATGACACAATCACATTTTTCACACACACATTGGTGTCTAACACAATCACATTTTTCACACACATGTTGGTGTCTCACATACCACGGAATCACATTTCTCACTCACGCATTGGTGGCTCGCACATCAAACAATCACATTTGGTGAGTTTGTGGTTCAAAATATGCTTTAACTGTCATCCATAACTAATACGGTATAAGTAACGAGCGTACCGAACAACGCCAGGGCAGTGCTCCGCCTGAAAGATAGAATATCACACGCAGTTAACACGAATTCTGGTTCATCAAATAAATCTCTTTTCAGAATTGTTTCTTCGGCGATGTCGTGATACAATAATCTCATGTGGGTCTTTTGGTGATAAACATCTTTAAATTTACTCATAGCAATGCTCAATCCACTAGCTATCCAGATAGTTGCTGCAATGTTCAAGAACGCATTGAAGGCGTGAAATGCAGATTTTACCTTCCAAGTTAAATCATAAGCACTCCAGCTTTTTGAAAGACTACGCCCGATAACACTGCTTCCCATTAGCATATTAGAGACAATTGCAAAGAAAATTGGAAAGGAAAATATATCTTGGATATCAACTAATAAGTGGTGTAACTTTGCTTTCGTTCGCAAAATTTGCATTTGTTTCGTTAAGTCAAAAACTTCTGGTGACCAATTCGAAATTCTGTGTGTGAGTTTATTTACTTTTGATGTGCAGCTAAGGCATAGTAAGCAATAGATAAGACATACAAAGTGATTGATGATAGGATGAACCATGCAGTATAGAACATTTTTTGTGCCTAGTATTAAGATTCTTATCCAATAATTTTTAACAGTGCATCCATAAAAGTAGCGTTCATATTTTGTTTCGTATTGAACGGCAGTTAGCATGACTGAATATATGAAAGGAATGCTGAAAAGTATAAGGAGTAAAACATTTGTAATTTCATCAGATTGATATAAAATTATCTGAGATTCTCTGTAAGTTTTCAACAAGGCTGTTATTTGTTTTCTTTTTCGTATCATCAGATACCACACCAACACGGTCAATGGGTAAGAAGCACGAAATGCTAACGATACGGTTATCTCATCTACGTTGAAATACATAAAAGACGTTATCCAGTAATCAGTACTTGCAATTATCAATAGAATTATAAAAATGTAATGCATGATGCAAAACTTGATTCTTTGATTAGGTACTTTAACAAATCCAGACAGCTTCATAAATATAAACAGTAATCTGGCCTTCCGAATTCCAGAACATTCCCCAATAATCTTCAAATTGCTAATATTATATTTTATCTTATCGATATCTTCTACTTTAAATCTTTTATTTGACAGAGTTAAAGCAGACATTTTAAATACGTTTTCTGTTAATCTTGTTTTAAAATATATTCAGTATATTAAAAAAAAATTCCAACAAACAAAATACATCCATGTTTTAGGACTTGAAATTAATTTTCCTATGATAAGACATATGAATAAAGTATAAATTTCAGTTTCAGTATAAGAGGATTTTATAAGCATATTCATTAGAAACGTTCAGCATATCATTTTATTTACTGTCTGTTACTTCTGGTGATTATATCTTTCTACACCAAGCACTTAGTGTACTTATAGGTAGTTTTATCATTATATCGCCTTCCGATCCAATGTTACACAGCATCTGTAAAATATTTACATTTCTGCAAAATCAATATTTTATGCCACTTAGACAACAAAGGTAGATTCCTTTTTAACATATTACACAGAATTGGAAAATTTTAAAAACATTTTTCAAAATAAAGTTTAAAACTTTTTTCTTAAACACTAGTAGCACGATTGTAAGAATCAATATTTAGAAATATAATACAATAATATTTATAATAATATGTCGTTATATCTTACAATAAATGCTTCATATCCGTCTTCACGTTTTCATGAACACGAAATTTGATAGCTGTTTTTCATTTCACTTCGATAAATATTTAATCTATCTAGTAATAAATTATAATGTAAAAGCTTAATTCCAAAAACTTGCAACATATAATAGCTTTAATAGAGCTCTAGAATAACAATGTATCGCTACATTGATTTCTTTATAGCATCGTAAACACCTCGATCTCAAAATGCTTCGAAAATGCTATTAAGAAAATGATAGATTCATTCTTGGATAAATGGAATCGATGTATTGAATTTTCCTACTTGTATTCAAACTTTGTCGAACCGAAACTTCAATTAAGTTTTCGAAACCAGTTTAGCTAGTGTACCTTTAGACATATATTGTGTTTTACTACAAATAACAACTTGTATTAATTAACAACTTGATTCATTTTTAAATTAATGTCATTGAAAAAAGAAACAAGATGTCGCTAGCCATATATTGATTGCTGACTTAAAAGACATAATTTGTATGCAAAAAAAGCGTTAAAATTCTATTAAAGAAGATTTTTGTTTATATGCATAACAAATGTCAATTTTAATTTACAGCTATGTAATGCATAAGTTTTCCCAATTAGGAAATGAAAATAATTTATCAAAATTCATAAACATTATTAGAACTATGAATAATGATTTCCTACATAAAACTTAATTTTTAGAAATACAAGAAATCTAAATGAAGATGAAATTTTTTAACAAAATAGAAATGTACAGTCTCCATTCATATGAAAAGTATCGATATTATTTGAAACGAAAAGAGAACCAAGTTTGATATATTACAGAAAGTTAATGGAAATTAATTCCTCTTCAAATTAATATTAAGCTAATAAGTTTTAGGAAACAAACAGGAAATTTTTGAAATAACAATTTAGCATTGGAAAATGGAAAGAAGAATTATTTTTTACAATATTCAGCTTTATATAAAATCATACATTGAATTAGCTTGAATTTTCTTCACGAATTAATTGATCAAAAACTAATTAAAAATTCGAGTATGAACTTCTATGTTAATTTTGGCTAAACATCTAGTCTCTCATTGTACTTTTGAAATGTGCAGCCTTAATAAATTTTCTAATTAACCATCTTTCTGGAGAAAAAGTGATGTGGCGTCACAAAATTATTTAATATAATTTACAATTAAGTTTTCCGTATAGGTATGAAGTTAATTAAATTGATTTTTTGTAATTCATAACTTAAATTACAGGTAAAAGAATAAAACTGATTAAAAAACTCATAAGTAGCTTCTAGGATATTTTAATTGTGTATGAAGTTTTGTTTTCATGTATGAGAATGATCTCTGAAATAGATGCTAAATCAATAATAAGTTCAAATGAATAATATGGATCTGCTACATAGAAAAAAAATATTATTGACATGCATTCCTAAATACCCTTAAAATACAAAACGTACTATGTTATCACTAATTTATAAATTGATTATTTATAACATGACATGTTCATGGACCAATCATTTGTTAAGAAAAATTGTTTTTCTTAGATTTCTGAAAGCAATGTTAAATATTTTCTACTTTTGTCGTCTGAACCATAAGGATTTCATTTGTCAGTAAAAATTAATATTTTACTTCTGTCAGCAAATTTATCTATTCAAAATCTTAACACTATGTGGGGATCTGTGGATTCGAACCTCACCCGTGAACATCGGATTTGAATCTTATTAACTATTATCCATCAGTAATCAACTTTTTCTTATGTAAATACCTATATATTAGCTGTCATCACGAATTGTATCTGTGCCAATGTTTGTAATAATTGTCGGTGTCAATTCCTCATGTCGACATAGAATAAATAGATTTGTTTTAATTCTAAAGTAGTTCACCTTATCCATTATCTCATACACCACAACTATAATCAACCAGTGTCAAACGTTTCATTACTGAAAAGGAATAGTAAAGGAGGTAAAAAGGCGTCTCAACCGTTTTCGACTGACAATTCAAAACCAAAAGTTCGGTTTCATCTTTCTTTTAATCAAACAGGACAAAATTAGACGATTATGTGGTTCTTGACTTATTTCCATTAGTTAAGAAATAATTCTTCGCCAATAAGAGAATTTATTAAAATACATTGATCCTAAGACAGTTGGCTCGAATTATATTGTATTCAGAAATAAGTACATTCCACACAAAATTAAACAACAAACAATCTTTACAATTTTTACTTCTACTGTTGTAACTATTTAATTATTTTAATTATCTAATTTAATTTATAAATAATTGATACTGATAAATAAGTCTTTTCCTTCATCTATAGAAAGTCATTTATCTAGCTCTTCACCAAAGGTTTTTGATATTGCTGTGCCTCTTAATGATATTATTCAAATTTTCTGTAGTGGCCACTCCTCACAGAGTAGATTTCTAATTTGTAAATAATGTTCAATTGTACATTTTAGTAGACTACTTATATTAGCACATCTAAAATGGTCTATATGTAATGATAAGATTTTATTTTCATCCAAAAAAGCAATTTTATGTTGCAAAGATCTTTCTTCGCATTTTTTTGCGGTCTGTATATATATTCTTTATTCACCATAAACATACTAATTTTTTGTGTGCATATAGTGTCCAACCTAATTATACTTTTTTTTTCACAAGATACGAAAATTGAAAGGAAATATATCTGCATATGTCCCATTGAACGGAATCCTCCCAATTACTGGTTTAAAGTATGCATAAGTTAATTTGTTTTGTTTTAGTTGGGAAAAATTTGATTCATATTGGTAATCTATATGAATCAATGGCTCAAATAAGCAGAAATGACATTATTTGTCATTAAATTCTTAAATTATAAAGCATTATTTATCAAATTTGGCATATAAAACTAGCTTTGTTCTATTGTGTAAATGTGATTCAGAGTATATAATATTTTTAACTAATATTAGAACAGCATTCAAATAGTAAAAGATCAGAATAAAAATTCAGATATATAAAGAATATAAACTAGCAAAAATAACTACACTGGTGTGCAAAGCTTAAGCAACAGGTATGTTTTTTGCCATAACTTCACGAGAAATCAACTGAGAGACATGAAATTCAGAAATGAGATACAGCATTTTGTTCTGAAAGAATGACGAAAGCATAGTTGCGCAGAAATGAATACAAACAAAAAAGACTTTATTGAACTCATAGTATCGTTACACATGATTGTCTGTCCAAGAGGAAGAACAGCAAGCAGATGTTCCTTAGTATGGGATATGCCCTCCCCTTACTGCAATGGTTGCTTCGCACCGTCTCCCCATACTCAGCACCAGATTGTCCAACAGTTCTTTAGGTAAGAGTGCCCATTCCTCAATCAGCATCTTTTTAAGTTGTCGGGTGCTCCCAGGAGGATGTAATCGTGCCGCAAGGCGTCTCCCAAAGCATCCCACACATGATCTATCTTATTTAAATCAGGGGAGCACGCCGGGGAATACATTCGAGTGATATCTTCACTTTCCAGGAGCTCCTCAACAGCATGAGTCCTGTGTGGCCATGCATTGTCATCCATAAAAACGAAGTCTGATCCAATGGCACCTCGGAACAGACGCACATGGGGAAGGATCACCTCTTGACAATAGCGATCTCCAGTTACAGAACCTCTGTCGTAAACGTGGAGCTCAGTCCGCCCGTTCATCATCATAATGCCTCCCCAGACGGCAACTCCAGGACCACCGAAACGGTCTCTTTCCGTGATGTTACTGGGAAGAAACCGTGTCCCGACCTCTCTCCAAATCAACTGGAGTTGGGAATCGCTTGTGGCACTAAAACGACTCTCATCTGTAAAGAGGACACGACTCCATTGATGAGAAGTCCAGTTTTTGTGCTCCCTGCACCACTCTAAACGGTGCCGCCTGTGAGAAACTGTCAAAGGGATGCAGCGTTCAGGACGGAGGGCGAATAGGCCACCTTTGTGAAGGCGTCTGGACACAGTAAAACGCGACACTTGTCGCCCCGTTGCTGCACACAGTTGCTGAGCAATGGCGCTTGTTGACTGGTTTCGGGTTCTTTTCGCCTGCAGGACGATATGTCGGTCATCCACTGCAGTTGTTTTCCTGGGGCGGCCACCACCAACTTTTCTCACAGCTGTACCTGTGGTTTGGAAGGCTTTCCAAGCTCGCGAAACGACACTTTTGTTGATTCCGAACTCTTCAGCTACACTGGTCACACTACGCCCCTGCTCCAGGTTTCCGATCATTCTTTCACGTGTGAAATCGTCCAGGTGATTTCTGCTAGCGATATTTCACGAATTAACTCACGTGCACTTGCAGCGAATATCTTTAATTGCGCCTCCGTCCTTCCTTTTATTGTAGTGTTGAGCTGCGCGCGTATTCCGCACGTGTTTTGCGTACGCTCACGTCGCCTGTCACGTTTTGTTCTTGATATTTGCATACGCATGACCTTTCTCTTGAATTACGTGTTCATTGTACTGATAGCAAGAACTCCGTTTCTGCAATTTCATGGCTATCTGCTTAAAATTTGCATTGTTGCTTAAGTTTTGCACATCAGTGTATATTGGTCCTTTCACAAATATCGCAATGCATAAGACAATTTTAACGTACCAAATATTCATTAATTCATTGAAAGCCATCAAACTAATTTTGTTCTCATAATTCAGTCAAAACTCGAGCAATTAGTAACTAACGTAATCAACCAGATGCTTAATAATGAATTCGTGCCATCTGGGGTGAAACATGTAATTTCTCATCGACCTAAATTTTGTCTTGTTTTCCATAATCACTAAGATCACCGTTTAAATGAATTTGCTAGAATGAAAGGTTAAAGTAAGGATTAGAATTAAGAATCAGGAAGAAGACATTCATAACAAATATTAATCCTCTTTCATTTTCTTGTTTTTAGCTTCTAAAAAAAATCAAGGAATCATTTTATCAATGTTTCCTTTCCATGTAATTTCAATTAAATTATTATACATAACCATTTCTGAAGAAACCATCATTTGATTTACTTTTACAACTTTTAAATGAAAGATTTTTCAAAATTGAATTGATTTTTGCCAACGCTATGACTCCAAAAAGTACGCGCTGTGCTAATTAGTGGAATCGTTCAAACTGTGGTGGTACTCCACCTTACCACATCGACTTCAAAAAATAATGTGGCAATGGAAATATTTTATTTTTTAAGCCATTTCAGCTGATATATACATTGAAACAAATGACAATATTCGTGCATTTTCTGTTTTCCGCCTTTTGACTTAAAATTGATGAACCATTATCACAGTATCAGTTTCTGATGGCAATTAGAAAGTTATAAGTTTAAGACATTGAATTACCTGTGTTTACAGTTTTCTCTGTATGCACTAAAGTTACCTTTATAGCTAATAAATTCATTTTACTATAATGTTATTTGTACAAATAAAGATTTATTTTGTTGCATAATGAATAATTTTCTTTTACTATTGTAAAAGATTAATGTTGGTGGACATGTAAAATTAATTTCACAATAAGAATTCACTGAATTAGAATGAGAAAGATTAAAATATAAATTAAAAAGTTTCTAACTAATCCTTATTGATTCTAATTAACTAATTTAAATAATTTGGTACATAAATATCCAAGATGCATATGAAGCTAAATAAAATATATCACATAAGTAGCAAAGATATTGAGATTTAACTCTAGCCAGCCCAATCGAGCTTGCAAATTCTATAATGGTGGCCAGTTTCTGTTTGAAACGAAAGTTGCAGAATCTAAAACGTTATCACATAGGAGTCTTCGCTTTACATTGTGGTGAAAGCTTATAAGCCAGTTAACAGCTACGCTACCCGAGCAATTGCTTTTATATCGTGGTCATGTTACTCGGCTGGAAACCATAGGGTCCCAGGTTCTATCCTCGCACATACCAATTCGCCACAACATCCTGTACTCATCGTTTGAAACAAAAACTGGCAAGTAAGTATAGAATTGCCATGATCGTTTGGGCCGCTTTAGTAATGAAACGATAATCAAGTAATATTATTTCTCTATGGTTATTCTTATTGCTATTGACAACTCACATCTTCATATTATTGAAGGTCACTCAACAATAATAACAATGGATTTAACAAAATCTAATATTCTCACAAGTACCATTTCTCGAAAAAATCAAAGGAAATTCAAAACAATGCCATCGTTGGAGATTCAAAATTCGATTTCCACATAGCTATATTCTATTCAAAAGAAATTTTTTGGGGTAATTTTTGATATTAGTAGAATAATTAGGTAATTTTAGATCGAAAGCGCTACTATTCATTCTATTGAATAATGCAATGAAGACACTTCTTAAAAGTATATCCATCAGTCTTTAACTCATTTTCAGAGAATCCAAACCATGACCACTTATCAAATACGGAACTGAAGTAGGTCTCAACATATGAACAATTCCTCTTTTCATTAATTCTCTCTCATGAAAGTGGCAAATGAAAAAACACGAAAGCCTGTTTGCACAACGTTTTCAGGGCATAACTATCAGAAACAATGCTGAAAGCAAAGTGAATGTTGTGGATGAACAGCATTCATAATCTTCTGTAATAGAAGTTCAATTTTTCAACACTAAAAAACATCTATGTGACATATATTTATTCAATGAACAAATGGATTGCTTTGGTTATTTTTTGTGCATAAGCTGCAAATATAAACATGGGAGATTCTAAATGTACACAGCTGGACAAATGAGCAGGGAAATTAAATGGCAAGTGCAATAATATATCATGAAGCCTTGAAAAAGCTCGGAAGATATCCATCCAGCTTTTAAACTTATACAGAAAACTTCAATATATTATTTATTCACATTTTAAAAAAAACTACATCGGATATGTTTAATTATAATAAATTAAATTTTAACAAATTTTAAAAATAATGCTGTTTTAAAAAATCTCAATAAGATAATTGGGATTAGTAAATTCCAGTTTTGAAGCCTGCAACTGAGGAAAGCGTTTTCTTGTTGTTTAATATAGGTTACAAATATTCATCTCGGATATCCCACTGCTGAATAATATTTGTCACAAATAAAATAATAAAACTTCATTCAATAGATTAACAGACTTTTTCTATTTTAATCGAAGTAATTATTAAAATAACATTCCCTAAGACTTTTACTATAAAACATAATCCTGGTTTCCAAAAGTAAAACATATATGAAAACTTGAGAAAATGCCGTGTTTACATTCGCACAGACTTTTTCACTGCTGATTATAAAAATGATTCATATTTACAGAAAGAAACATAATAAAATAAAAAAAGGATCAACATACCTTTGGAAAACTATAGAAAAGAAAATGAAAAAAAAAAAAAAAACCCTCACATTAGCCCTAATAACAAAGAGCAAAAAAAAAAAAAGTCAGAATTAATCTAAGATAAGATATCAATTTTTTTCACGCCAAAAAACCCGTCAAATTCTACAAACGCATGCACAGTGAGACAAAAATACAATACAGCGCCATGTTGTTGTCCTGTCGAGATAATTATTTCACATCGACCTAGTAGCATTTTTCCGGCTTTCTACGCATGCGCTGCCAACTGGTCATCTTATAAATCACCGAATGTAAACCCGGAATTTAAAAAAAAGAAAAAAAGAGGCGTTTGTTTTCAGCCATTCAAACTTAAAGCACCTACTGCTCCTGGTTAAATTCTGCGTAAATTACTTTGTATGTGCAAAAATTGGTGCATGAGGAACTGAAATTTCTTGGAAGACCTACACAGTTTGCGAAATTTGTTATGTACATGATTTTGATATCTTTATTATTATGAAGATGCCATTATTTACTGGATGAAAATGACAATGGTGAATTATATTATCTGAAGTTTTTATGAAATTTCGTCGTTTTTGACCATTGAAAATTTTTCAGAAGAATCTTTCAAGAAATATTTACACACTAAACCGATAGTAGGTAAGTTAAATTAATAAAGTGGTTAATGCATATAACTATTGGGATTGTATTAATAATTGTATGTTTTATTACATTTATAATGCTAAGATTTGAACTTGCTTGAATATGTATTATGTCCTTGCTTGAGAATTTTTGCTGATTGAGGATATTGATAATTATTGGAAATTACTAATATTTAAATACTTCTACCCGTTTATGAAGAAATCCAGTGTATGATAGTGGATCAAAGAAGCAATAAAAATTAACTCTTTTTAGTGAACAAATAATTTATTATATAAAATAACCTTGCCAGCGTTAATTTCTTTACAGTTCTGCAGTTCATTAAATTAGACAAGTTATTGATTAGATATATAATTTTGGAGCATACAAGAAGGGCTATACATTTTTTATGTTGTGCTAATAGTCAAGTCAGATATTTTTCAAACTTCAATTCTGTATATACATATAAAGTGGTTTGAAAGACGTTATCAAGATCCAATTTATATGAAATTGTTTGCAGATTAATTGAGTATAGAGTAAAATCTTATCCTAGTTTGATAATTTTTAATAATAATCAGAGCATCAGAATAAATCGTTTTGTTTTTTTACTATAACTTTGACAAATATTTCCGAACTTCATACATATCAGACGAAAATTAAAATCATATCTCTTAATGTATAAGTATATTATTTATAGATTATATAAATTGTATAACGTTTGTTCCCGAAAATTATTCTCACATCATTATGGGGCATTTTTAACCCTTAACTGGGGACGTGCGGTCTGTGAGACCGCTAGCGATGGATTTTCTGTCCCCCCTATTCTATTTTTAGATCAATTGAATGGATTGACCCAGTAGCTTCTTGTTTTGTGACCTTCAATGCATATGCACTTTTCCAATCGATTTCCGCAGATGCTTTTTAAAATAATTTAATTTTTTAAAATTTTAATTTTAATTTTAAATTTAATTTTAATAATAATAATTTTAAACAAAATAGAAAAAAAAATGTTAGCATCTATTGTCTTAATGGATGCTATGTATATATATAACCTATCAATTGGAATCAAATTCTATAACATTTTGTTTCCATTAAACACTTATATTTTTAAATTATTGTTGACTCTCGCAGTGTCATAAACTCAATTTATGATTCCTCACGTTGTAACTTTGAAAATACATACTTTAAGAAATTGTAAAAAAATCAGGGAAAAATTGGAAGATCAAATCGCATTATTAAATAGTCCTTTTAATAAATTTTGAAATTACGCATGATTGTTTTTGTGAAATATTAATTTATTTAACCCTTAACTGGGGACGTGCGGTCTGTGAGACTGCTAGCGATGGATTCTCTATTACCCCTATTCTATTTTTAGCTCAATTGAATGAATTGACCCTGTAGCTTCCTGTTTTGTGATCTTCAATACATGTGCACTTTTTCAACCGATTTCAGCAGATGCTTTTTAAAATAATTCAGTTATCTCTTCGAGTGCGGTCTCTAAGACCGCATCTCCCTGTTAGTGTCCCAATGATAAACAAGGCTCAGCAGATAGCGCTAAACCTTGGGCCCCGAAATATCATCCAGTTTATTGATCCTATTATGAAGACACTTTTAAATGAAGCATAAAGTGATTTTAGTGATAAGGATAATTATATAGAATAGTTTTTCGATGAAAGTTCGCATTCAACTGATTTTGATATGTATGTTCAAACATAATTAATTTTTTAGTGATAATGTATTTTGAAAAATTTATAAAATATATTAATATACCAAGTGATATATATACAGAATTTATAGGTTGATTTTTATATTAGTTCTTAACTTGTATGTTTAAAATAAACTAAAAAACCGTGCTTTGAAAGTCACACAAGCCAATAAAAAAGGGCAAATTTTACCCATTGTCATTTTTTTTAATTTTTCATATAAATGTTGAATTTTACATCATATTGTCTTCTATATACCTTCATATACTGTAGAAACAAATTTGATTTTAAAAGTAAAAAGTAATATGCTTTTTCAAGAATATTATTTATTGTAACATGTAATTTGAGAAGAAAATGTATACTCCAACGCATTTACTTTTTTCAATGATAATATATTTTGAAAAATTTTTAAAACGTATCTTTATATCAAGAAAAATATCTGCAAAATATATTGGCAATTTTTCATATTAATACAATTATTAGAAAATTTAATTTGAGTGAAAATGAAATGCGGTCTCGTAGACCGCACTTACCCAGTTAAGTCCTAAAATTTCACTTCCCCAGTTAAGGGTAAAAAAAATCTCTTTATTGAACCTTGAAATATTTTTCTACTATTTAAAACTGGATGCATAACCAGAATTACAAAATGAAATTATTGCCATTATACCAAATTACTTATTATGAAGTCATTGCCATGTAAAATAAAAAAAAATACTGTAATAATCAGAAAATTAATATTTTCTATGGCAAATTAAACTATAAAGCTATATACATCTTTATTGCTTTGATTGTAGAAATCCTGAAAATGAAACAAATAATTTGAATATTTCATGTTTCAAGTATTTAATGTTGACTTAGAAGGAATTGGCATTTTTTTCTAATCTTTTCTCATTTTGAAGGTGTAGGAACTATTAATTGTATAAAGATTCATCGATAATGTTCAGGTTAAAGTTTCTAAAATTAGTTCTCATTAAAATTTTGGTTAATAATTTGGATAAATTTAAGGTTCTGTAATAAATATATATATATATATTTATATAATAACAAACAAGATACAAGTATAAATATATACTGTAAACATTATTAGCAATAACTTAGCTGTTATTTAAAAAGTAACATTATGTGTAAAATACACTTACTGATATTCTGCCGTATAATTAAAGTTGAGCAAAAACGCAGATATAATAATTACATATTTATTAACACTTTACGCACAGGTACGACGTAAATAATTTGCCAATAGTTTGTATATTGCTAAGCAAACACTAGCGAAAAGGGGAAGATCGCATCCCATTTAGAATCTAATTAGTATTTCCTCTACTTAATTCAATAATTACTTTTGAACTTGAATTTGTTAATTCTATCTAGTTACACATGCGAGTGCATGAAACATTCGATGGTACATTCCATGGCAAATTTGCATAAGACATTGAGAAATAATAAACCCCAGAGCAATATGCCACTGCTTTGAAAAAATTATTCTTATAAAGGACAATTTAGTGGATGTATATTAAAATAATTTTTGGGATTGGGATCCATTTCAGGAAAGCTATAGATTAAAATGTTATAAAGCTTTAGGTTTTACAAGGCTCTTCGAAATAAGGGTTTCGTATTCTTGAACCTATGTACCAGGACGGCAGCAAAATTGATGCACAAATTGCCATTAATATAAACTAAAACAGAAATAAAATTGACTGTGTAAACTAACTCGATGCAGATTTATCCGAAACATAATTCAGAATATACAGTTAGGTATTGATGGTATCTTAGTTTTATTGAATATTGGATCCATGATTACTCAAGATAAAATACATAGATTTGAAAGAAGCAAATTTTTTGTGAAATAGTTGAAACTATTTGTGTGAAATAGTTGAACTATTAAACGTGCATTTTTTTATAGATGTCCATAGAATTTCCGATCTCTATATTAACTGGAGAACTGAAAAACAATTTTATCATTAAAATATAGTATAGAATAGACTGTTAATAAATATTTACATAAAAGGAATTTGAATTTCATAAAGTAACATGAGATGAATTTTTATTTTTTCAAAAATATTCTTTAAATGAATTCTTAAATGTTTTCTGAGCGCTAATTACCTAGTCAATCATGGCATAGAAAATTTAGTATTTTTATGTATAAATGTAATAATAACTGATCATTAATAGAATTCATTATTTCGTCTATATGTTTTTCTTAAACATTTATAACATTTTATTAATTTTTAGATAATATTTACCTCAAATATATTTGGAATTATTTTCAATTATTAGAATGTTTATAAATTGATAGCTTAATAAGATTAAAACTACTTGCATACAATTTTAGAATAAACATGAGCTCAGTTTTTATGTCAATGCACAACAAGCAAATTATGCATTTTTCGATTGAATTTGCATTCAGTTAGTTGCGCTAAATTAATTTGAAAGTTATATTTATTAACTAAACTTGCATTAAGAAAGTAATTATTTTTAATAACTTTAAAATTATATATATATTTATCGAGAATTTCTTAATGTTTTATATTTAACAGTTCTTAAAGCTAAAATTAATAAGATGAGATGCTTTTTAAATGATTTTTATTTCAAAATTCAGTTTTTCCTATTTCGATATTGGATACAGAAAGGAATTTGAATTATTGATTCTAACCTTCTATTTTATTTTGCTCTAAAGGCATTGCAATTTTTAAAAAGGAACTCAAGAGAAAAAAAATGGTACATAGGACATATATTTAATAAAAAAAATTCTAATATATTACTAAACCCGCTTTCTTTGATTGCTCAATTGCAAGAAAATTTAATAAACTCAAATTAGCCGAATATATCTCCTGGTTGTCAATTTAGATTAGCCTAACATCTCATGTATATTACTAGATGCTCTCATTTGCAAGATGTGGGTACTATCTTAAGGAAAAATTGTATCTTAATGGTTCCAATAAAGTAAAATGGAAAATGAAGCAAATCTGATTAAAATACATGAAGGTTTTGAACTTTTCTTAGAAATGTACATAGATTTAATTTAGGCTTTAGTTATTTTTTAATGTTTCATGCATTAGAATATGCTATACATACATTAGAAATGAATTCAGGATAGAATGGCAAACTACTTTTCTTTAACATGCTTCTACTCTTGTCAATCTAAATTGATGTAATTATCAGATCACATTAATTTAGTTATATTACATACATTATATTCCACACTATGAATCTGCGGAGTAAAAAGTATTGATAACCGTTATGATGATGTTACTTCACACATGATTTCCACTTGCTTGAACCATCTATTGAACACTGAATGATTTGTTTTCACAACATCTTGAAAGATATAAACGCCTACATAAACTGACGAAATTATTAGGAATTAAGTTTTAGTGACAATTATAACAAGCTTAATTAAGAATTGGTTTTCACCTATGAGTAATTTAAGTTTGAAACATGAAGAGTGATTTTATACTGTTTTAAAGGAATTCCACATTTTTTAAAAAGAATTGATGAGACTACTTTAGTCTGATGCTAATGTTTAGAATTGTTCTTCTCAAATCCTGTTTATTACTGAAGTGTAGATTGAGATTTTATATTTTGTGACTTATTATATTGATCACGTAGCAGATCAGGATTTTTTTCTTTCACCGGGGTCTCATCAGGTGTGTTTGATATATTGTTTTCAATTATTATTTGTGCAATTTGTTGCTCCTATCAATTTTGAGTGTATTTTTATTTCAAAATTTGTAAACTTTAAATTCTGGAGTAATTGTATTGATACATGGCAAACGCATAATGCAGTATTTTTATTTTAAATGCCGATTACAAGCTTATTGTCATTTTTATATATTTTGAAGATAAGATTTATTATTTATTTAATTCAATGTGTAAATTAAAGCTTTAATTTTAAATTTCGTAATTTTAGATTTCGTAATATAGTTAATTGAGCCCAATGTTAATTTCGATTTAATTGAGCAACATCTCAGAATAAGGGATTAGATAAGAAAATATTCGAATAATAGTCTATACCTCAATGTATATTAAACAGATTCCATTATCTATAGACTAAAATTCATTATAAAGAAATTTATCTTCTCTAATGAAATTCGATATTTAATTATAACTTGGCTAAAATTGATTTTCATTTATGCATGAACACCATATATTATCCGGTTAAAGAGTTAATTCATCTTAACAAGAAGATGTAAAATGCATTTTGGAATACGGCACAAATGATACATATACAAACACGCTCAGATTTCGAGTCTGTTCTTCCAATGATTCATGTTTACTCTACCATCTGTTGTCAGTCAGGCGATCATCTTGCTGTGTTATGAGTGATGTTTGTAACAACATTTTAGTCTGGTATTCGGAATCGCTGCATACTAAATCATAGGACTTGAGTGAAAATGAATGATGGTTTAAGAAATTGTTACAAATATTACTAGAGTCACTCTACTGAATTTTATTTTTTTCTTCCCATCTATTTAGGATGATCATTATGTATTACACAACGCCTTGGAACTCATGGGGAACCAGTTCATAGTGTGCCACCAGTTCAAATGAATGGTGAATTTCCACCGTTGCAAACAACTTCTCTATTCAAATGAAGAGATGCAATTAGTATCTAGCTCGGGTTTAACTCTTACAAGCATGAGCTGATATTTAAAGACATCTTATTGATTTTATTTAAAAAGTATCAAATATTTTCCTTAACGTTCTTGAAGGAATTGAGTAAAATTATCTCAGAAGAAACCTTAAAGAGCAGTAGCAGGGCGAAAACACATTTTAATATGAGGAATGATTATTATGAAAAATCTATAGAATGGTCAAGTTGTATGCCAATTAGTAATTTTTCTAATAAATCGTTTTAAACAATAAATATATAAGTAAATTAAAATTTGCCATTTTTCTTTAAAAATCTGTTTTGGTAGTATAAAAAAGAAATGGATTTAATGAATGTAGTCATTTTTTTTTGTTTACATTATTGTGTCTCGTCCAGTTTTTCTTTTTTTCTGTAGTCTTGTTA
Source organism: Argiope aurantia (assembly GCA_026543865.1). Classification (NCBI taxonomy): domain Eukaryota; kingdom Metazoa; phylum Arthropoda; class Arachnida; order Araneae; family Araneidae; genus Argiope; species Argiope aurantia. Next base: position 1,028,886 of record JAPMOR010030028.1, on the reverse strand, counting down.
AATATATGTCATTAAAAATGAGATAAAGATTAAATTAAACGAGCCTGGAAACTGTCATTTAACATTTTTTACATATAAAGAGGTCTAAAATGTCATTTATGCCAAGAACACTTCCACAAACTTCTTTTTTTTATTTTTGACTAGCTGGTACACGGCGTGTTATTGCTGAAGAATAAATAATTTTAGAAATATCATTTGAAATAGTTATCTTATTTAAATAGGAATGATGGAAAGAATATTTATTTTCTTGTCGACAATGAATACATTCATTGAAATCGAATGATGTATAAAGGAAAAGTATAAATAATAATTATTCTATTTTTTTTTACTTTATTAAAGGGCTTTAGGGTAGACAATATTATATATAATATTCTGCAACGATATAATAATCCGATATATGTATATCGGCTCTGTGCGAGATTGGATGACCGACGGTACGGCAGTGCATAAAGTACTAATAAAAATATATTCTTGTATATTAGATATAATAACTGTAATATGTCCTATAACCATCGTGTAGGTTAAAGCAGTAAGTTGACCAAGTTGCATTCGGATAAACGGTACGTCAGCTCATAAAATTCGAAAAAAAATCATTTTTATTAATTAGATAGGATGTGACATTCAATTTTCCTTTTCGATTCGATTTTTATTCTTTTACAAAGAATAGTAAGATTTTTCTTTGAAGAATATTGGCTTTCACTAGCATTTTACGCTTTTATAAAAGTTTCCAAAAATTTGAAACAACCTGGTGAGAAAGCAAACTTTTTATACCTATAAATTAAAATATACAATTAAATTATTGTATGTAAATCAATTATTGTATGCTAAACAACTCTAAATGAAAAAGAATGTCAGATGTATAATTTATACAAATAATTGTTTTTAACAATTTATAAGAATGTAACTCAAATTCTGGTTTTGGAAGACAGTTTTCAAATTAGAAGAATAAAACAAAGCATTTTCAGCTAATATTATACAATGAAATGATTTTTTTAACTATTTTTAAAATGCGAAAAGAAAAAAAAAACATTAGACAAAGACTTGTAAACTTTTCCTGGAACTTTTTTCACATTGGCACTTTGCCTGTTACCACAACTGTCATTTTGTTTATTTCAGTGACAAAAGAAAGCGGATAATACTGACAGCTCTCTGACATCCATAGAGCGCCTTTTCTGACAAGCGTTGAATTCTGCTGTCTCGCGTTTTTTATTTTGGTATGAATAGTTCAAAGACGCTAAATTTAGAGTTTCAAAGAAATTGCATTGACATTTTGTACTAGTTTGAATAGTACATAACATGTTTTACATACGACTTTCATTTCATTTTTTTTTTCTTTTAGGAAAACTCCATAAAGTTGATTCAGACATATAATATATGATTTTCATTGCATGGATTTCCATTTTAGTTTTATCTGAAAATATGTAACGTTTTATTTCCTATTATAATGGATTTAAATCATTTTAAAATAAAATATCAGCAAATATATTTATCTCTTAATAAATATATCGAATGTTATATGAAACGAAATTATATTCATTTGATTTTTTTTTCGTTTATAAATATATCCAATCGAATTTCGCAAACAAATAGGAAATTAATTTTGATAGAAATTTAATACTGAAATTAGTTTTAAAATGCATTTCATGAGAGGGGAAATTTGTACATTAATCATTAGAATAAATAAATCCTTTAAGATCTCAAGTAGCACGTCCTGTTGTACAATATTATACATTATTGTTCAATATTATATAATTTAATGCAGTACAATAGTGAGAATATTTTTACATATCGTACAATATTATACATGTGTGTTGTTAGGGATGTAGAATTGATGCAATATATCACATCATTACCTTGTTCCTTTATTTAGGATTAACCTCTCTGATGAAAATCAAAATTAATGGTAACTACGATTGCAGTTAAATATTGCTTGATAACAGATTCTAAAACTTTCCGCGCTTTTGCGAATGCATTAGGATGGGTTTAATTCGTCAAAATGGAGGTGAAAGGAAAGATTAAGGGAAGATATGTTTGTATTTAACAATAAAGTAAACTCGAATCACTCGTGAACTGAATTAAAATAATACAATCAGAAACGGCACGATACTGACATGCACGTGCAAAAAAATTGAACGAAAAAGTATTTAATATGGCAGAAATCAAGGTAAAAGAATGATGAATTCCGGAAATGCACTCATTATCCTGCATTTCACCCCTTAGTGAAATAGAATCGTCTAAAAGTGGTTACAGAGTGGTGGGAAACTGAAACGAATGCATTTTCTGTAACTTGGTCTTGATGGAACGAATGCATTTTATGTAACTTAATCTTTAGAAAGATACTTTACTTCAAATTTTGACAGTCGAATAACTCGTACTATTTTAGAAGCATGCACCACATGGATCTGCTAACTGTATTCCCTAATTTTCAGTCATTCTTGAAAATTTAAAATTTAATTAAATGTTTAATTAATACAAAAACCTTGCTGTGACTAAACATGCTTTTTTTAAAAATATAAATACAAAATGTAGAATCATTTACCAATGAATTCCTATGTTTATTTATATTTTCTTAATTTCTGCGGTATCATTGTCACGTACCTTTACACACGTGATAACACTTTTTCTTGGCAACAAAATCTTATTATGGATGGATTATTATGATTATATCTTATGTATTAAATGATTGATGGCTATTTACATATGTGCAATTAAATTTCAACTTAACTCATTTTTCGGAATTTCCACCGAAGCTCCCACAAGCGTACACTCTTGCAGGTGTCTGTCACCAACTCTCCCGCGCAACTCTTCTCCTCTCTTCACTTCATCTCCTTTCAGCCATGAAGTCGGAACAGATACGTGGAGGTCAGATGCCTGACAATCACAATTGATTATTCAATAAATGTATCTCTGATTCATAATAAAATTTAGTTTTGCCTTCGGAATGATTAAGATAATGCGAATAGTATGTTGTTTAGTCAATAAAAGCACCTTCGAAAGAATTAAAGTCTATATTTGTATACAATTTTATATTTCCAAGGAATCATTTAAAAAAAATTCTTGACGCTTCCAGTTTTTAAATAAAAACGTTTAAATTTTTTCCCTACCCAATCTAACTTTTCAATATCGTTATTTTTGCACAATCAAGAATTTCACTGTTTTTGTTTAATCATGATTGGAGAAATTCCGTTTTGGAAGCAATGAATGATGTTAGTTTTTTAATAGTGTTATATTTTATAGTGTTCTTTAATTTTTCATAATACGGGCTTTTATTCGGAAAAGAGGAGTGTTTTTCATCTAAAATTTCATTGTCTGAAGAATATTTTATTAAATGGTAACTATAGGACCGATGGCCTGTATAAAATTTAATATTCTCATGAATTACGAATTTTCGATTGGCACAAACTGCAAAAAATGTAATTATTTATTTCACTAAGACCTTATTATGATTACATGTGATGTAATGCAATACAAATGGTTTAAAAATTAGCTTTGGGGTATTAGATTAGAAGGTATATTCTATATACATGGGCTAAGTTTACTTTAAATTGTACAGAATTGTAAAATAATTAGTATAGATATTTTTAAAGGTCAAAGAAAAAAAATCCAGAAAATATATATTTCATTTTCAAAAATATATATTCCATACAGACAGTGTGAAAAAGCTAATTTAGTTTTGCAGTGAGGATTAACTTAATCTTTTTAATTCAATTTTTACTTTAATTTGATAGCATAATGTTGATTAAAGCTAATTCTTCTCTTAACGTACTCCTGGAATCTCAATTGTTTTATTTTATGCAATATATTGTTAAATTTTTTTTCTTGAATATTAATTAAAGTAGGAAAACATTTATGGCAAAATATAATCTTACTGAAAATCTAAATTTTTGAATATTAAATGATGTAAAAATTTATGTTTTGCTGTGATGTGTTTATTTCGAAAAAAGACAAATTTTGCTAAATTTTTAAATAGTTAACTTTTCATAAATTCACTCTGAGTTGCATATTTTAACCCTCCAACCTATATACATCAAGTTTGCTAGCTTTGGATCAAACAACTTGGCCTGTCGAACGTCAGCATCTATAGTTATAAGTAAAATAGAATTGAAATCCTTATAATTACAAATAATTCAGCACAAATGATTTTCTACTAATAAAATTATCAATTACATTTATTGATTTCATGAATTGAATGTATAGTTATAAGATTCCATATAATTTTTTGTAAGAACTTTTGAATGAACTTTGACAATTAGTATCATTATGCTTCATATTGTCTCGTAGATATTCTAGTGTTGGACTCAATGACGCACACAAGAGGTAGAGCTAAACCAATTTATTAACAGAACTCAGAACTAAGAATACAGTAATTGACAAATCTTCTACTTTTATATAAGAAAAGAAAGTTCCAGAATACTCTTCTGGAGACAGTAAGAAAAGTCCAGAACACTTGTCTGGTAAACTAAAGAAATGTCCAGTATCTTCTGGAACATGAAATAAAGGAAAACATAAAATCAAGGAATTAAGTATTTACATATACCATTAATCTCAGTGTCTCTAGTGGGATTCGAACCCAGGTCTCTTGATCACAAGACCAGTGCCATGACCATTCGGCCATGGAGATTCGACAGTCTGTCTTCAATGCGGCAATATAAATTGTTATAAATTGCAGGGTTTTATCATGGATAGACACTTAATAAACTTTAAAATTCTTTTTTAAATGCTTTCGGTTTTAAGCCTACAAATCGTCACTATTAAACTCATTTGCATTCTATTATATTAAGAAATGTATTATGCACTCGTACTGTGTTTGGGTTAAGTGGTTTTTCAAATGAAATTGTATACATGAACCTTCTTTTCCAGAAATATATTTATCACGTCAAACTAGTATTAATATATATATATTCCTTAGCGTTGTTAATTTTGAGTATTCGAACTCCAGCTCTTGCTCTCCTTATCCCCCCAAAAAAAGATTTACACTTATTTCAGGATTAAACTTTTACTTCTAATAATCGGGAAATAAGTTACACTATTCAAGTAGTGAAGATTTATGATAAATTTTCGATAATTCTATTCTTGGTTTTATTTATTATTATTTATGTCAACCAAATTCCTTTAAGTTTAATTTGAGAGCATATTGATTTCTATAAAACTAACAATTCAACTCACTTTTATTTCAAAATGACTTATGTTAGAGTCGGACGGAATTGGTAACCATTCCGATATATTGTCTGGACAGTTATGGTTAATAAGCAACGCTTTCTAGAAATGTCACGTTTTAGTAAAGGTAAAGAGAGGAACAAACTCGATGGACAAATATTTTGTTTGTATTTTATTTCTAATAAATCTCATTAACTTGTTTTTGTGTAATCTTACCTTAAAAATACAATTGTACTTCTAATTAGACTGTTTAATCAACCAAAGTGACCCTTCCCCACAATTCCTACTTATCCATGGGAATTTACCAATTACCCCAATTATTATCAGCCATTATCCTCTACCTATTTAAATCATATAATTTTTTTCCTTAAAAATAGCAAAATAATAATAATAATAATAATTTTGTTTGTCAGATTTTATCTAACTTCCGCTCATAAAACAAAGTCTGTTCACGCTTGTTCTTTCCTGATTTCAAATGAAGACTTGATCAGACACATTCCAGACAATGGAAAAGAAATCCAACAAAATGACTGAGACATGTTTCTTCTCATAATAAAAAATACCTTTGACAGATTCAGACGTACTCTACATCTACCTGCATGGTACGCTGATGAAAACACAATGTTCTTTGTCAAATTCTGAAAAGGAATTTCTCTTTTTCTGGAAAACCATCGCTGAAATTCTGCGAAAGAGAACATAAAAAAAGTGAAGAAACTTACTTTTCTTTAAAGCAACAGGAAGTGAAGGAGAAAGGTTAGACTTTCAATTTTTTTGGCTTTTGAAAGAAATCTTTGAAGGGAAGGATTATTTATAAATAAGAAACTTGGTAATCTTGACATGTATTTCTATTCTTATGTAATCATGTTCTCCTTTATTGAGTGAATCTGCTTAATCCCGGCTTTATTTTTAAATTTTCTTTTCTGCAACATCAAGCTTTTAATAAAATAATTTGTCCTCTATAATAAGTAATTCACCAATAATTTTCTGAAGATATTTAAATATCTTCCCAGCTGAAAATATATTATAGCTTGTTTATTAAATTTATGTAAAATTTTTGAAATAAGCAAAGTTATCTTATGAAATCAATCAATCAAATCAAAGAAATCAATTTTTAAAAAAAATATCACCTGCTTTTTTTTATATTAGAGAAATAAATTCTAAATCTTTTTAAAAAGTTAATAGTGATTGGAAAAATGCTATTATCACTAATCAATTTTGTGCTTGTGCTTTAAATCGATAATGCAACAGAATATCAAAGCTGAATCACTTGAAAATAGTCTTTTCTACAAATGATAGACGTTTAAGCAAGCTTTTACCGGATAGAAAATGCTGGTAAAAGCTTGCTTAAACCATCTTCGGAGGTATACATAATTTAAAGAATTGAAATCTGTTATAGATCCTAATTTAATACTGTCTTAATATATTCATCTTATTGAACAAAAGAAATTAATTAAAATGTGACTTGTCATAATATTTGTAAAAGTCGTTCTGAATTGCCGTGCAAATTTGTCTAGAAAATGCTATATATTCAAGGGATAGTATGCATATGAAGGGGACAATTAAAAATCATATTTTTCTTGATAGGTCTTCTTCCATGCTTATTACGCATATACAAATGAACTATAAGTCTATTAAAAGAGTAAAATGAACAGTTTTCCTTCGGTTTTTATTTTCAGTTTTTTTTTTTTTTTGATTATGTAAATCAAGCCAATATTATTGCTAAAATGTTCACAGAATTCTCAAATGAATTATTCGATAAAAAAATCTAATGAATTCAGTAACTCATAACGATTTAACAAGAAAATACAGTTGTAATATAACCAGCCTAAACGCATGTAAGATTCAAACATATAATAAATAGTAATACACAAGCCTGAAATTGATAATAAACAACCTTAACAGAAGAAAGCGCGACGAAAAAATTCACAATATAGACTTCGCTTAGTTAATCACGTCTCTCTACTCGTCCAAGGCTCTAAAATTTTCTAGAATAAAGGGCGCAAGAGAGTTCTAATGGAATTTTGACTACGATTCTTGACTATTCTGTATCTTTTGTTGGCAAGATTGTCTCCAAGGCCGAAGATGTTCTCGACTTCTATTCAGGTTGCAGAACTTTCTTCCTCAACAACAATAAAATAAATACGCAAGAAAGCTATATGAATTCACAGCAATATTTATGGTCATAATTTAGAACAGAAAATTATTTTGTAAAAGCATTTGCATATTAAATGCTATTTCGCAAAGCTTGGTATTTTAAGATAGATTGATAACACTTGGAAAAATGAAATAAAATTGTAAACAATTAACGATTGTTTTGAATTGAACAGATATTTCTTGAAACTTCAAAATAACATCAGAATATCTTCACAACATAAATGTAAATATTTTTTGTAAATGATAAATATGTGTATGATGTTTTAACGACAGATGATTGGTCGACTTTTCTAATTTATACTCTTTCTAATGCCATTCCGAAAACAGTTTTTCCAGAAAGTATTTATATTCAGATTGCGAAGATATTCAGATGTTTTTCATCTAATTCTTATTTTAAATAATGAATGATTGGGTTTTATTTTTCGAGTTTGATTCCCAATTTCGAAAGACGTTATATTTTTAAAATTTGAACCCTTTTGAGAAGTTTAAAGTCGCCTTAAGTTTCGAAATGATGTAGGCCTTTCTTGTAAAACTATATTATAAAATTTAGAAAAATACCATGAAAACGTTCAGCAGTCTGCATTGTTTTTTTTAATATTGTATTTTATTAAAACAGGAAACGGATTAAGTATCATGATTATGAGTTTTCCCACAACGACTAACTGTTTTGCAAGAAATCCAGTTACCAGATTTCACCGGCTTTAGCATAATAGTCAAAATTAGGATCACAATTCAAATACAATTCCTTCTTCTCTTATTCTTATATTAACATCAATTAACCCAACAAAGAATACAGAACTATAATGAGAAAATGGTCATGCGAAGCCAGCATAGTTCATCAGCTCATTCCGTCCTCATACATCGAAGTAACTAGCAGACAGCCTCGGTGATAAATCGCCTAAAAAATATAAACTGATCTTGGTACAGTCTGAAAATTGATAAGTAAGCAAGGAATTGCAACCTCCTTGCGACTTATATAATGGAACTTGTCGATCTTGGGGTAACTTGAAAATCGTCCAGCAAACCGATTAGCACGGCGTTCGTCAGGTAATATGAAACTTGCCAAATTAATTCTGAGGGGACGGGTAAGAATAAACAAATATTAAATTTCTAATTGCCAGCCTTTTCACATGCATTCCATAATCAAGATTTTAAGACTAATCTTTAGAAATTCTTTCATTTTATCTGTTTTTTTTTACCATCTATATAGTCGTTATTTTTTATATTTACAAATAAACTGTCTTAGATATGCTCCCTAAGTAAGGTTCATCTGCCAAAATATTCAAAATACATAAACGATTTATATTTTATCTTTTATTTACTCTCAACATATACTGTAAGAATTACTGTCTTAACATTTACATTAATACATATACTACGTTTTTGAATTTTTAAACCATTAATAAGTAAATTTTGAAGTTCGTAGCTAAAATGAAAAAGTTATAATAAAATAATAAAAAATATGCAAAGCGGGAAAAATGCAGATTAGTTGGTAACTGAGGTTGTTTCGCATTGAATCATGTTAACTGATGGAATTTTTTTTCATCCCATCAAAGAATGAAACACAAATTTTAAATTGTACTCTAAATAGAAATTTTAAATTATATATAATTGATTTTTCTTACTTTGTTATCTTTCCAAGAAACGACAAAATTAATCCCACTTTTTATAAACAGCGAAACAATATTTGTATACAAAATATATTGGAACTAATAGAGTTTAATGATTTGATTCTTGATATGATTTTAACGACTCTAAAATATTCTTATGTTTTCTGTGTCATAGGAATTAATAGTATCTTAGATTATAACTCGTGACTTAAAATATATATTATTTCCTACATTATACTCTTTATAGATGGTATCTGTCCTACAGAATATATATGTGTGAGTATTGTAAAATATGTAAATTTTTTTGTAATTTGAATTTTCCTTTTTACTCTATTTTTTGCAATTTCTTACTATATATATTTATATAATAGTTCTCCAAAAATACCTTAAATCCATTCAAGGGTTATCAAAAAAAGCATTCTACCTCAATTAGCATATTCAAGCATATATTATATGAATATCATGTAAGAGAAAACCATGAATAATATGTTCAAATGTATGTGAAAATAATAGTTATAAAATAATTTATTACATAATAAAATTTCTAAATTTAATTTTTTTTTATATTTCCTTATCATTCATTGTGATACTTATTACTTTGGTATTAATAAATTAGCTTTATCTAATTGATATTCTTTCTGAAGGAACGTTAAACCAAATATTTTCCATTTCAAATGAATTTCTAAGTAGGTTGGATTCTATCTAACACTAATCAAATCAAATAAAAAAAAAGTTTTTTTTTTGTTGTTGAAAAAATTGCTACTTATTTTCATATTACTTCCCGATAAATAGTTTTTTAAAAGAGCTCTTAACTTCTAATGGATGTAGCAATTTCCCTCATTAAAAATTTTCAAAAAAGATTTATTCTGAACATCTGAGATAAAGGAGATACCTATGATTTGATTATAACGTATTTGGCATAAGAGCAATACAGCAATAAAATAAATATGATATAAAGAAATTTTGATGACCTTTCTCTGACAAACATTTTTATTTTCATTTCCGTAGATGGTACAATGAGTTTCTAAAATTATATATATGACGCATTCAGTTTGTGATATATATTTGAGGACATTTCACTTTCGCTGCAAGTATTTTCAATTTCTTCAATTTTCTTCTGTTTAATTTGATAATAAAATTATTTTCATTAAAAATTTTTTCTGAAAAAATACTCTAAGTATTTAAAAAAATTCCGATTTAGATTTAATTATAGCTTATCAACAGTTGATTAAGGAAATTAAAAAGAAGTATTTCTTTAGTTCGTCTATTCTTTGAATATCTTACCCTGCTTTGCGAAAAATTTATCATTTTGAGAATTCAGTTTTTTTTTTACTCACTTTGATGCAACGATTATTTCCTTTGATCTGTTTATTCCGAATCTTGATACAGACATATAATTTTTCTTTTAATACCACATAAAGCTACTGCAATTAGCGTGTTCAGGAAAAGGTCAGTAGAGAACTTTATCCCAAAGCGTAATATATATATATATATATATACAATTGTTCAGATTGCATATATACATTTATCAATAATCATCAATTGTGTGAAAAAACACAAAAACAAAATGCCAAAATTTTTCAATATGGAGAATTTAAATGTTGTCTATTATTCAACATCTCGGTATCGATATTTCTGATGACTGTAGTAATCTTTCTTTCATTGTATTATAGAGAATTTCAAAAACTAATTTTAACTACTGATGCAATATGAAATACTGTTAAATTCAATTTATGAAATTCGGTAAAGATATAATATCATAACATCTCTAATAATGCATTCCCTTTTGAAACATTTAAAATTGTTTGAATATCGGAAATAATTTTAGTTTTTTTATATAGTATATTTTGTTAATACTCTAAAAGGAAAAATGGGTCGATGGAGGAGTAATTGATTGAGACATTTTATTAGCTTACAATTATTAATTGTCCCACGTGAAATATTCGAGGAAAATGGAAAAGGAAAACATAATTATACATAATTATATGAATCTCCAAGATGCCTTACTTTTTAATTTTGAACCTAAATGAAAGTTTTTTAGTGGTCAAATTAATTTAAACATATGCGATTTTCATTTTTTCACCGATGAAATAATTATGGATTAGTTTGGGAAATATGCTAATTCATGTAGTTTAATTAGATGAAAATGATTTAATAAGATTCTACGTACATTAAAGCTGTTAATTTTCTTTCAATTTTAACAAATAATAATTGCAATAAATTAAAAATAAGCTCATATTTTATTTAAAAATGCGACTATTAAAATCAAAGATATTAAAAATAATAAATATAAACTTTAATATTATGAAATTAAAATATAAGCGCATTATAATTGTACATTAATAAGGCATAATTCGCTTATCTTTTTTTTTATTATGTCATTATTTTATGTTTAAACATTCTGGGTTACATTCCGTTTATTGAAACTTCTAGAGTAAATATTTTTTATGCTCCCATCACTTTCTAGAAAATGTTTTATTTTAATGCCTTTAGTTTTCTCCTTTAACACGTCTAGACATTTATACGTTAAACAACAACTTATCTTAACTTAATTATGGAACTTTTACTTTTCTTTTTCTCTGCTTATTCCTTTCTGATTTTTTAATAAAATAATTGAATTAATAATGTTTGTCTACAAAAAAGTGAATGGTATTTTCTAGTTTCTTTTTACGAAAAATGTATTTCTAATTAAGAAAGTAATTAATACAAATTTTGAATCTCTGTTGCAAATACATTTCTTTTGATAATTTATTTGATTTTTTAGCAATCTCATTTTATACCACGTTCATTGACTACTTCATTTATAAAGAATATGCTTCGGTGACTAATAATAAGATTACATCTTTGCAGTTGATTGAGTAAACATTTTCAGAATTTTACAGCCATCCCTATAAACTAAGTCGCAATGATATTCCATTTTCTAAAAATATACACAAAGAAAAATAGGTATTCTGACTTTAAATTTTTAACTTAATTAAACTCTACCACTTAAACTTGAAAGGGAAATTATTATCTAAATAACTTGAACCATTTTAAAATAAATTTAAACATTTATTTTTAATTTATATTTAATGCTGATTTTAATACAAAAAGTAAGATTCAAATATTTACAAAACAAAAATGTTGAGCGGCAATAATTATCGAGATGCATTAGATGTTGATGACTGCAATGAATTATCAGTACTTAGTAGTGTAGCCTTTATTTTTATTACAACTTCACACTGATGTTTTATTGAGCTGGCAAGAGATTTAAGCTCTTCCTTTGTTATTGCATGATGTCAGGGAACAATTATACTCAATTAATTCTCTTTTATTTGATAAACGCTTCATATGTACAAGAGTTTTCAAACGGTGCCATAATTTCTCAATTTTGAGGTCGGGCTGGTTTCCTGGCCATGATAATAATTCAATGGTCTTTTTTCTAAACCACGCTTTCGATAATTTCGATATTTGGGTTGAATCCTGCTGAAAAATGAATGATGTGTTGTTGGGAAAGAGATCACTGATGGAAGGTGTAAGTTTTGGCTCTAGAATAGTGTCAATGTTTTTTCTTGCATTGAATGCCCCATCGATAACATGAAGGAGACGAATACCGTCTGCTGACATGCATGACCAAGTTATAGCACTAATTGAGTTCTTCATAGATACAGTCAGGATGTAGGATTCTTTGTCTTACGTATTTTCGCTATCACAATCAAATAACAATCATTGTTTCATCAATCCGTATAACTTGGGACCACTGATCATCTGTCCAATTAATGTTTTCCTTTGCCCACTAATGTTTTTAACTAATATTAAAAAATATGTAATGTAATGGAACTAATTTTAAAAAACATTAATTCCAATTCATGTTTTTTTATACGCTGCTGTAAATTGAGATAAGAATTTTTACGTTGAATTGAACCTTTTAGTCCAGCATCTAATAATCTTCTATTGATTGTTCTTGAACTGACATAAATGGAGGAATCATTCAATTGACTTCTGATGGCCGCTGATGGCATTCTTCTATCTAGGAGACATTGTCATTTTTTTTTCTTTTATCATTAGCAGATGCTGTGCACCTTTTTCAAACATTTCCTGCTATGTTTTTAAATGAATTTGTTTCCTGATATCATAAGCAAAATTTTCTGACTCCAGATGTAGTCACTGATCCACCTATCTGTCTTGCAATTTCAGCATAAGAAAGACCACTTTCTTGTAACACAATCTTAGTTCTCTTTCTAGGTGTCCAATTTATTCTCTTATTTGATGGCATTGTTTCTTAACTAAATATTAGAAGTATTTACAAAAATTCAAACCATATTTTCAGAAGTTTAACAAAATTTCTAACTTGTAATATGATTACATAAAAAAAGTCTTCCTTCTACAGAAAAAAAGCACAATGACTTATTCTGACTTTAAACATGTCAGCTTCTGCTAGCAGTTATTAACATTTGATTGGTTCACGGAATGAGAACAGTAATTTGTCAGGAAAGTTAGAAATTACAATCCATTTTCTTACTGTGTTTGTTATTCAGATTAAAGCAAGAATAACTTTTTTGTATTGCAAATATTTGAATTCTGCTTTTTGTATCTGAAATCGGCATTAAATTCCCTTTAAAATGATATACAATAGTTTGCATTTTGTAAAAGGTAACATTTTCTGTAAGCATACAAATTTTTAAAAAAACGTAACGATTTTCAAAAGTGTGTGCAATTTTGGCCACCATTGTACTGTAAAAATGTTAACGCAATTAAATAAAATATGGACTTTTAGATCAAAATTCTTAGATTTTCTGTTGCCTTTATTTAGTAATATTTCCTGAAACGAATTATAGAATGAAATTACCGACTCTAAATATTTACTGAATTATGTTGTTCTTGCATTTTGTAAAATCGAAAGAAGTTGAGCATTTTTGGGAATTTATCTAAATTCAATTCAAGGTAAATGCAAAGGAACTTTGAACGTTAATGAGAAGTAGAAAAAAAAATTCTGAATGTTGAAAATATTTCTTATTCCGAATTCCTCTTACTTAATAGTCCTACTTTAGCACTATGAATAATAAGCACTTTGTCCCAACTTAACCTATAAAATTGATGTAAACCTTCTAATAGCCCATAATATGATACGATTTGATTTATTTTTGATTTTAGTATTTATAAGTATTTTTTTCTCAAATTAGTTTATTCATTTCTATACTTCATTGTAGTTATCCAAGACAAATTTTTTAAATTAATTATGAAAGAATTTTTTAATTATTTTGCAAGAATAATGAAAGAATCCTCTTATATAATTGATGTAATGCAGCTCAAATAATACTAGTTCTAATTTTAATAACTTGATAATTGACCAAATTGACATCTGACCAAAATTTGTCGTTGTTAAACTTGCATCAAATTTGTGCGATAAGTGAAAATCGTTATTTCTGTTCAATAAAATAAAATAATGATATTTCCCCTACTTATTAGTGCCCTGAAATTAACTTCTGTTAATGAGCTAGGTTCAGTGAATAAAAATGGAACTAATATAAATAAAAATCTTCAATTATGATTAAAGCAAAAAAAAAAAATCTATGCAAAAAAAAAAAAAATTGGAACCTATGCTTATTAATAATTATCTTTTGTGGGTATGATATATAATATATGATAGAAATTTTTCTGTGCTGGTGAATTTATATGCTTTATTTATGCTGCCATTTTTTGGCAATACATAAAAAAAACACTTATTAAATTAAAATATTCCATATTAATCCCAAAAGAATTTCAAATTTTAGGTTATCTAAATTTTCAAAAAGCTACTTTTAAGCAAGAATACTTGATTCATGTAATTTTTTTTCATGTTCCTCTTAACTGACAATGCTTAAATTTCATTAAAAAGATATTTTCACTTATTTTTTTATCAGTTTTCATTTCATTAAATAACTAGAATATCCTCCAAGATTTTACCTTAGTTCTACTTATTACGTCTGTTATTATAGTGTTCTTTTTATTTCATAAAAATTTCATAAATCTAGATACTTGCTATCAATATCAATAACGTTTCTTTCATTAATAGTTTGATTTTTTCCCATGATGGTTTTCTTCCTTTCTAATGCAAACGCTCAAAAGTAACATTTTTTTTCTTATTAGTTCTGTTTCTGTAAATGTAGAATGACTTTGTATCGATTCTCCAAGATTTTTCTTCTATGGAAGAAAAATCCAAACATAATCTTAGTGTTTCGAAATGGGACATTAATATAACTAAAACTATCTATGGATAGTGTTATTTTTCATGGTTTGGGATGTTTTCTTATAGATATTGTTATTTTTTATTTCTAACTTGAAGAAACAGATGCCTCGAATATGCATGGACAGCTTTGCGTTATCTAATAAAGATTTCTTTCGTGTAATCTTTCTAAATGAATAATCTACCAAATTTTTTTCACACTATCAATTAACCCGAATTTAAATACACTTTTTAAAATGCTCCAAGAAATTTTCACATTTAATTTCTATATTTGAAAATTTATGAAGCCTCACAATTCAAATACGTTATTTTAACTGTGAATATATAAGGGAAATCATCACCAAAATGAAATATGTTCATTCTTTTACGACTGTAAAACTGCACAAAGAAATAATATAGAAAGGTCAAACATATGCCTTTCGTCATAATATACGTCAAAACATATGCCTTTCATTTTTTTTATTGTTATGGATTTAATCACTGCAGATTAATGCTAAATGTACTATTTTAATTGAATCTTTTATTCATTTAAATTTATATTTTAGCATGAATAAAAATAGTCTGAATCTATTCGAGCTATCACTAATTGTTAATCCAATCTGAATATTAATCACGGATTCTTATGAAAGGAACTTTCACAACAAAATAAGCTTCATTTAATTTTTTTTGTATGGATGAAAAATTTATTTTGCTAATTAATCATTATTCATTGTCATTATAAGAATTTAATGAGTTTAGAGAAAATTTAATTGGCCAAATTTCCCCCCCCCCCCGTATTAAAACTTTTAAAGTTCTTCGATTTTAAATAAAGGTGAATGAGCGCACTTTGAGAACAAACGAAAAAAGTTTTTTAGCCTTTCTTTTCAAAACTTTGCTTTTTTTCATGAGTTTTTCCAAACAAAAGATTTTTCTTTGGTGCACATTTTATTTCTATTACACATTATTGATTTCCATATACAGGAGTATGCATGCATTTTAGACTGAATGAAATATTTTGAGCCAATGCAGAGTATTTTTTTAAGATTGTTGAATATGAATTAATTTCATTATCTTATTATGCGTTTGATATAAAAAAAACTATTAGAAAAATTAAATGTCAATTAGTCGCATTCATTTTTTTAATTTATCTTGCAAAACCTGTCATTGTTTTTCAATAAAAGATTGAAAGATTTTTGTATTATAAGTTTAATATTTTTTATAAATTAATCGCAAAAGAATTTATTCAATAAAAACTTTTTTATATATTAATGTCAAGAAATTAAAACAATTTCATACAGATATTTTGAATTCAAATTATTTCAGATAAATTCAAAATTTGACTTTTTTTGCGTAACGAGTAATCACAAAATATTTTAAACCGATTTCTTACACGGAGAAAAAGGAAAAAAAAAATGCAAGTTTAGAAAATTGAATAATATTAAAAAATTCCGACACTCATTCTTTCGATTAATAAGATTCTGTTAGCAGATCTTTGTTTCCTTCGGTTAGCATATTATTATGCTTATCAGTATAAACTTGAACCCATTTGATTAGTTTCTTATTATTTTAATATCCTTGCAGAATTTAATAAAAGCATTCACTTATCGAAGGCAGATAACAGTTTCATTCATAACTCTTATTAAAATCGGCTCATATTAGAAACTCACCCTTAATCTTCACCAGACCACTTGACTCGTTATGTTAAATACAATAATCTGAAAATCATGTAAACTAACCTTGTAATTTGAGAATTTTGATTATTGAAATTGGAATATTGAAATTTGAAATTAGTAATCCATTTTCATATTTTTTAAATAAAATGTTAATTTATTTTAATTCGAAGTGTCTTTAGAATTTTAAACTTAACTTAGGATTTTATTCGTAGAATTGAGACACAAATTCAAAAACACTGTACTTATTTAGATAATAGTAATAAATTTGATATATTCTTTTGTAATTACTGCATTATTTAAAAAAATAAGCTCGATAACTTTTATTATGAACTTTATTTACATGAAAATTTAGATTGAGCTGCAAAGTACTTATTTTAACGATTATAAAATTAATTTTTGATTACTTAAAGTTTTTTTTTTTTTAAATTTACTCCTTCTAAATGTAGATTGTAAGTTAAATAAAATGAAAAGTATACATGCCATATACTTTTTGAAAATTATTTTCTTTCTTATTAACAATAAAACAAAATTCAATGTTTTATCTAAAAAGTAAATATTTGAAATTCTTTTTAAAAGTGATCTGCAGTGTTACCTTTTTTCTAAAAAAACTTACTTTGTTATTAAAAGGATATTCACTGTGAAATTAGAAATTTAAAGGGAACAATCATGATTTTCTCTTGGATGTCCTGGTTGTCAATGGTATTAAGTAAAAAACAGATTTAATTTAGCATTTTTAAAATGTTTTTAATAAAAGTGCTATTTCCCAAATAAATGTTTATCCTTTTCCCACAACTAATACGTCAAGAGAAAATTTTTTTTTCCAAGCCTAGTGTTTCATAGGAAAAAAATGTATAAGGGGAAAGAGGATTTAAGAATTTACATTTAGAAGTTTTGAGTTATAACTATTGCTTCTTCTACATCCAATACTTATTTTGAACCTATCATACATAATTTGTGTGATATATTGCACGGAAATTGCGATTTAATTAATAAAGCATATATTTGTTTGGTTTCTTGAATTTTTATAACTGAAATTAGATTTATTGCATATACCTAACATATTACGCTATAATGTATATGTACGGGTTACACGTTTCTGCCAACTTGTCTATAGTGCAAGAATTAGAAGTCAATAGAATATTACTTTTGGTTGCAATTTGTTGTATACAAAATATGACAGTGATGTAATATATATTTATGTTTCAGCATTAACTCTTTAAAGCAAAGACAAAAACAAATTCTTTCTCTTTGCAATTTTTTTTAAATATTTTCATTAAAGAAAAAGAAACTCAGAGCCATTATCTTTATAGTCTTGTAATAATTTGATTAAAAGATAGAAATAGGAAGAATGAAATAAGAACAAAGGGAAAAGTTATTTCCGTAAATTCGGTATATTAATTTGTTGAAGTTTATTTATATAGTCTTTTTGCAGATTCATTCAATAATCTGCTATCATTTAAAAATCACATTTACCATGCTATCCTTTTTTCCTTGATTTTAGATTAGAGTGAAATTTTTCACACTATTCATCACTAGCAACGTCAAGATTATTTTTAAAATAAAAACAACAATGCATATAACTATAAAAAGTAATGATCCCTTAGGCTCATTAAAGCAAATACGGGCTCTTCAACTTTTGAGCTCACTGTTTACTTAAATTTCAGTTCTGTGATTGTTCAGAAAGCTTTTGATAGAAAGGCAAATGACCCGCATACCTTTCATTCTGTCTTATTAGTAGAATCCAGTCAATCACAGTCATTGAGAATGAAGTGTCTTTTGTCCTGAATAAATATTTGCTTTAAATCGTTCTGCATCTATTCAGGGCATCCAGATCGAAAGCGTTCATGAACTGTTTCATTAACCATAGCTTTATACAAGCAGGAACAATATAATTTTTTTTCTCCTTAAAGATACAAAAATGACATTTCTTTTTGCAAAAAATATTATTTTCTCTGAATGATTATTTTTTAGTATTGTTTGGATTTTCTGTCACACAGGTACAAATAGACAGAATATTTCATGTAGCCCTCTATTGGGACTATTATTTTTACCCTATGGCATTTGCTAAATACAATATTCTGTACGGCAAAAGCTATGATATTAAAGTCTTTCAAGCATCCCAAATTTTTCTGAATAATATTCTTTTTTACATCTACTTCATCTATTTAAAGAATAATTCGTTTTTAAAGAGTTAAATGTTTTATAATTTACTCACAATGAGCCCCTAAAAGTAAAGTAGAGATAGATAAATAGATTACATATTTGAAATTAGCACATCAAAATCAGACAAAATGAGTTAAAAATTTCTAACAAAAGATTTTTAGCTTGCATAATAACACTGATAAGAAATTAATTCGTGTTATTTTTGTAACAAAAAAGGATTTGTTTTCTCCTGTATTCTTAGCATATGTATATTTTATATCTGTTTTGAAAATAAGTGAAATTTTTCTAAATTGGTGCCCAAACACGCATTCTTAATTCTTTGGTAAATTAAGCCGGTCTAGAATTCAATTAGGAAATATTTGATGTTGAAAGTTGTAATAAATTAATGATAAGAACATGAAGTTTTGTGCTTCCATTTTAGAATTGTCAGCGATATTTAAAAATAAATTTATTAACAAATCATTTTGCCACACCTTTGATCGGTGTTAAAGCAAAATTGTCGTTGTAATTTCCAAGACTAATATAATATTATAAAATATAACTTAAAGGTGAAATCGGGAAAATAATAAAAGGAATTTTTCGACATCTCTACAAAGTTGTATTTTTATAGTTTATATGTTTATGTATATGTGATTGTGTCATCACTTGTTTTATAATGACATGCGTTTTGAAGTTGTCGATACGGATTTACAGAACTTGTACTGCCAAAGGCAATTCATCGCTTAGTTTAAACATGATGCCAATCAAATTATATTGGAGACAGTTCAGTATATTGTAAGACTAAACTGTAAACTGAAAAAACAGTATACTGTAAACTGAACTAAACATTGAGCTCCTAAACATGAGCATACATAAATCGAAATTATCGCTTGTGACTTAAAAACAGGATTTCTGAATTTGTCGACAAAGATCGACAGTTATTGCCAAAGCTGATTCACCCCTTAGTTCAGATATAATACCATTCAAAACTAATTGGATACATATTCTCTATTGCACATTTTGTTATATAAAATGAAAAAAACGTCGTACTGTATATTTATAGAAATTTGCCACTGACGATGAACCTATTGAAGATTAATGTTTCTGTCTTAGTTAAAGCAACAATCATCTATCGAAATTGCCTTTCTCAGCAAACAAGGATTATATTTTACTTTTAATTACTAAATTCGTTGAAGAAATGTTGGGTTTGATACTTTTAAGTAATAGTGGGAAAATACTATTCTTTTCAAAAGTTAAAGTGAAGCTTGAGTTCGAATTATTATTATTATTTTCATTTTTAGAAAGCGAGTTTATCATGTTATATTCATATTAGGAATGTAAAAAGCATCTTCAATGACGACTATATTGTAACTTTGTTTTTGCTCTTTACTGACGTTATTTATATGATTTAATGGATAATTTTATTTTCCATTTATTTAACTGAATTATTTATTAATTTGAAGGTAAAATTGAAATATTATCACAAATATAATGCACAAAATTTGTTACTAGAGTTTTTAGAAAGTAGAGTTAGAAAGTTATAATTTCAAATGTCTGACACCAAACTTCAGTTTAAATCACTTGTCAATAATCCAAATTATTTGTACATTATTGGGGTTAGAAAAAAAATTAACTGTTTTTTTTTCAAAGAATTAACTGAATTCAATAATAAATATTATGTCGAAATTTCAAATGTTTTATATTTTTAGTGTTTTGTGGTGCTTTAAATATCATGGTCTATGGCGTCAGTACAATTTCAATGCAGTGTAAATTTAACTGCACGGCATATATACTTTCCAACTTATGAAGTATGGATAAATGCACTAAAAATCTGGTTAAAAATAGTTATGAAAATTATAAAGTTCCAATAAAGTAAAAATTACAAATTTGAGTAAAATTATTAACAATTATTTCTTTGGGATATATGAAAGAATGTGCTCCACAAGTTAAAGAAAGGATAAGGAAGCAATTATGCAATGAAGTTTAAAAATATATAAAATATATTTATATTCACAATTAAAAAAAATCGGGACGTGTCCTAATATTTGATGTTTTGATGAACACATTTTTAAAAATAGGAAACAGATGAACTATTATTATTTAAACGAATTCATAATATTTTGTAAAAACTTAACTATAAAGACCGGCACATCTTTATAAAAAAATATCAGACTTTGTCACCAACAAAATTGCTATGGAAATTAAAAATTGCATTTAAGCATGACTCAATCGCCATTTGTGTTAAAATTTTTAAATCGCAAATGTTGCATAGATACCCTAATATATGGATTGTCTAAATTGGCGGAATTATCTGTTAAGAAAAACTTGGATACAGACATATATAGTGTTATTGATCTCTAAGGGAACATAAGCTTCCCCTCTGAAACACTGAGCTAATATCAGATACTTCACACGAGAGCTATTCTCAGAGATACACGAGTCCCAAGAAGGGCAAAGACGAATGTCGATAATAGATGAGATAAGTATTAAGTAGATACTGAGGTTTGGCGCGGAGATACTCATGGATTTGTTTATGAAATCAGAATAAGCATAATTTTACATAAAAGCAGGTTGGTATGGAAAGTGTTCTTCATTATAAATAATAGGACTAGACACACCTCTGTGTCAATAAAATTGATAAAAATATTATGAATGTGTACATGATATTTAGTTGAGCTAGGCTGTTGAATATATTTCATTTTCCTACATTTTATTATAACTTAATATCGGTTAAATTGTCAGATTGATTAATTTCCCAAACTCATTATAAGGTGATCTCACCCACCCCTAATACTATAAGCTTGTTTCACTTGTATCCCCTCTTTCATTGTTTGGTTTCAACAGAGTACTTCCGATTTTTGTGCTGCTTTGCTAATACTGGTCAAAAGATGAATAGAGTTACTTAGAAGTTTACTTGAAAAATTAATCATAAAACTACACTTAAAATATTGAGATGTAAATTAGCATTAGTAAAGGAAAAATGGATCGATGTTTCAAATAGTTAGCATCAAGTACTTTACTACAAAATTAAACGTTAATAATTATTTGGGAGGATATAAATAGAATATTCGAGATTTTAATCTTTAATAAGATTTGGATTATAAGTTAGATCAATATTTTGATTTTAGGCGACTTGGGTCAGACCCTAAATTAGGGCGAGGGTGAGTTATAATGTTGTGGTTATTTTATGATTTATGATAAAAATTCTAAATTTAAAATCGCTCACTCCAAACTCTTTCCTCTGGTTGATAAAGATATTCGTAAGAAAGGCAAACGAACAAGATCAAGTAAACAAACATAACTGTATCAGCTAAGCTTAAAGGCCACGGTTGCCTGATGGTAAGATTTGGGATTCAGAGTCGGAGGGTTTTGGGTTCGAGACTATTCCACCGAAGAAGCCTCGTGTCTGGTGCTCGTAAAATCCATCGGCGTCCCAAAATAGGCCTAGTGTTGCTTTTAAATTAGCAGAACGTTAAAATAACTAAACTAAACCAGTTATGCTTAAAAATTAACTTAATTTATTTCTGAGATTTTATCTTGTAGATTTTCTTTCTAAAATTTCTTTGTTTCATAATTAAAGATAAAACTATTTGAGAGAAAATGTGAGAGAAATGTTTCTATGTATCAATATCTATTGCTTAAGAATTTAAGAAATTATTTTTACAAATTTTACATATGTGAAAAAAAATATTACATCTTTGGATATTTTTCTTTTCTTAATATAGTAAAAAAACACATGTGCTTACATAGGCTTATACATGAGCAGTAATAGAAAATTTACAATGCAAAAGATAAAAGGAAATATTTCGCGAAATTAAAGATATAATGAGCAGATGTAAAAATCGCTTTCAATATAATTATCTACTTCCACCAAATAATACAGGAAACAGAAATGCTTTGCGTTCACTATTTTTAAATAATATTCCTTTTTGTTAATTGAGAAAATCAGGATAAGTAAAACATAAATGTCCAGACAACAATTATGTCTTTGCGTAAATACATTATTTCGTGTATCATTAATACGGAATAGCACAAATTATAAACTCAAGTTGTAACGAAAATGAGCTTGTACTCAAATTATTTTGAAAACGAAAACATATTAACAACAGAATGCAAAAATGAAATCCAGGACATTCAGGAATCGTGTGAAAAGTACAAGAAACTTCACAATTAAATTGTTCCGATAAGTTGGAATGTAACGACTGATGTAAGCGTAATGTTCCAAATATCAATTAATGCATGGAAACTCATCTAACAAATTTTATCTCCACAATCAAGTCACAAACTTGAGTACCCTGTAATTAACTTAATCAGGCAGATGTTGAACGATGAATGCGCAGCAATCAAGTAGAAAAATGATTTTTTCTCTCGTGCTTGGAGCTAACTTTCTTATTTGTTGGTAGCTTCTGACATCTTTTTGTTACTCAAATAGTTTCATTCTGCTTCGGTGAAAGGTAAACCTCGGGGTATAATTTTGGAAACATGAGGAAGATAATCTTATTATCTTGATGAAAGAATGGTTATTCTCTTTTTTGATGATAATATATTGAAGAATAATAATCCCAGTAAAGTTTCCTCACACTTAGTTCTTTTTGGGGCAATACACATTCATATTTTTTCCGTCAGTAAACATTTTTGAGATGCAATAAGAAGCGATACTGTATCGATCTTTTAGCTCTATAATTTGAATGTAATAAGAATATCTTTGTAAATTCTCAAATTACTGTTTGAATAAACCTACAAGATTTTGTATACTTTCAGGCTGAGTGTACTCTATACTGTAGGGAGAGACACTTATTTTCAAAAACAAATAAAAAAAGAAAATAAATGAAAAAAATCGGGACTGTTCGTCTACTCTAATTTTTCTTTGAATTGAAATGGTTTCAATAACAAAAAGTAACTTTTCATTTTTGAAAGTAATCAAGAAGCTAAATTTTATTTTTAAAATAGAATTATCATATTATTTAGAATTGTTATATATTTACTTATAATTATAACATTATATGTTATTAGTACTTATAAATATATAAATAGCAATATCGAATAAATTTTCGAAAGTGAGAAAATTCAGGATATCTTTTAAACTCGACCAAGATAAAAAGGATTGCCCCATCCAATTCTAAATTTTTATTTTCTTTAGTTTGAAAGTTAAACTTAGCGTTACGTTCAAGTTATAAGTTTCCTTCCTTTTTAACTAAATTCAAATATGTTGATTGGCCATTGTAGCCTGAGCATAAATTTTATAAATCAGACTTACGGATCTGGTGATCCCAAGTTCGAGACCCGATTCCAATGAAGAACCACCATGTAAGTGGATCTGGTGCACTTTAGAACCGTCGGAGTCAATCGTCCTCCCGCTGGTGCAGTGCGGATGTTTGGAGAGGGCTTTGCCAACTTAGATATCGTCCTAACATCTGTCCACTGATCAAAATTACAAGGTCCATCCCAAAATAGCCCTAGTGTTGCTTTAAAACGTGATTTAACTAAACGGGATATAACTAAACTGGAAAAGGTTAGACAAGATGCACAAATGTACAAATGGTTGTTTAAAACATGCGATATCTATGTCACTGTTGTAAACCTTTATTTGAAAACAAGCTGCTTGTGTAAGATTTTTATTATTAATAAGGGATCTAAATATAAACAATGTTCGTGCTTTAAAATACTTTTTTGTTAAAAATGTATGCATTTTTCCAAATATAATTTTGATATAGTCCATCAATTGTCAGTCGCAGTATATGTAAATAGATTGTGAGCGTGTAGTCACATTTGGTATTCTTGCTTGATTCCTATATTACTTCGAACAATTTTTAATAAAATCACTACTAATGATTACGATTCTAAAATTCTAATTTTTTCAAGTTGTTTTTAAATCTGGGTTGAATTTGGTTAGTTCATGCCTAAAATTTGGCTTCTATCGCTGCTAAGGTAGAATCATATATAAAATCGCAAATCTTGCAGGAAAAGAGCAAGATTCTGAATTTTCTCAAGGTTTGTGATCTGTATAGTTTGAAAGAAATATATTTTTCTTCTTCATACAGAAGTAATGGTCAAATGGAGTGCATGTGTGTGTAGTCACGATGATTCCATGTTTCCATTCCGGGATTAATTAGAATAATCCTAAAGGAATGATCTTCCTAGATTTCATCATATGTAGAATATAGCTATGGAAAATCCAGGAATGGAAGTTAAACTCCTCCCATTCTTTAAATATTATTAATTTTGGATAAATACTGTAAAGATTTTTAGAAACAGCCACTTTGCTCGCGAAGAATAAAACAGCTAGCACATATAGTCATTTCTGGAAACTAATATTCTTTCTACCTAAATATTGATTCTCATAGGGAAAATTACAAATTGACTTAAAATACTATTTTGATAAACCAATTAAAGAAATTATTAATCAGTTCAGACAAATTATTTTTTGCTCCCTAAATCTATTAAATTGTAACTGCTTTATAAATCTATGAACAAAATATACATAACACGTATAATATTTTGATTAGATGCATCGAGGTATATTCTTTCTTTTCCGTAGATGCCACACCGAAAATATACCTTTTAATTCCAATGGTTCTAATACTATTTGAATGAAGCATGAATATATTGTACTCAATTTCAAATCTCATTCATATTCTTAAATTTGTAAACTCAGCCAGTTCAAAAGAAGTGGACATTTTTTTTATTCCCACACAAGTCCTTCATAAATAAAAGTAGAAAAGAACTTTAAGTGAAGCGGAATGGAGGATTTTCAAGCAAAAGTTTAAAACATAACGTTTGAAAAGTATTTTTCAAACCACGGTTATCAATTGCTTTTTAATCTAATTAACAATCTAATTTGTTTGTATAAAATTATAGAAAAAAAAATCGAAAAAGAGATTTCACTTACAGTTTTATGACTAGGGAGCTGCTTAAGGTTGTTAATCTGAAATTAGAAAACTAGTAAGTTTGTAAAAAAAAACATTTTATATAAATTATAAAAAATTAAAATAACACTTTATTAAATATAATTAATCAGGTACTTAAACATTTCATTCCGTTCACTTAATTATAAGAATATTTATAAACAATGAGCATCTGCTTCAATAATGAGCATAAATATGGATGCTGGGCAGTGTGGAATCGCCATAGATAGGCAAAACCAAACATATTTTGACAATAATGTGATAAAAAAAGACAAAACTAAAACATTAATATGATAAAAAAGAATTAAGAAACTCGATCAATTCAGTAAAAAAGGGAACCACCGAATCTACATTGCCTAGTCGCAAATACTCAAATATTCCTTATACAAATATAATATTATTTGACAAATAAAATTTAATTTCACCTCCCTCTTTTGACAGGATTTTTTATAACTTTCTAAATTATTACCCATAGTTTTCTAGCAAAAGGTAGATGTAAGCAAATGGCAAATAAGCATTGAAAGTATTTTGTACATTTATTTTTTTCTAGCATTTAGGGCAGTAGTGAACCAACAATAATATCTCGATTTCGAATCTTCTAATTGCCTCGGAATCTCAGGAATCGTGTTTTATTTTCAAATCCGAATACAGTTAAGATCTGGAATGTTTAAGTGCGCAGTAAACCTGCTAAGCTTAGTGCGCAGTAAACCTGGTATTGAGGTTATGCTAAAGTTGTGCAAAATACTGGAAAAGATGTTGGCCTTCTCAAGACTTGCACTTTTCATTTTATCAAGCTTCATAATTACGAAGTCCGTTCCAAATTTGGAATATTGTTGCTTTAAATTATGCATAACAATAAGTAAAGTAAGAATTCTAATTATTCCTCCAACCACATACATACAACTAATAAATTCGAAAAGTTTTGTTGATTGAGAAATTTAAATATATTTTTGAAAATTTGATGCATTAAATAATGAGACTAAAATGATTTACAGTATTCTCATAAATCAGTTATACTATTTTTTAAAAAAAAGGAAGAAATTAAAACAATATTTCGTTTTCGAATGACAGGAAACCAATCATTTGAAGGATGCTTGCCTATCGCGTATTAAATTAAGATATAACCTTAGAATAAATCTGACAGGCCGTAGGTGTATCGCATTCTTCCCTCTGTTAAATCCAGCAACACATAAAATGAGTGAATGATCTCAATTAGAATAAAGTAATAAAAGTAAAACAAAAGCAGAAATCAAGCGCAATGCTATTTTCTGCAAGAACAGATTTAGTTAGTGTATAAAATCCATGGAGATTGGACAATTATTTCTCCAGGTCTGATGACTTAAATATTGCCGACACAGTTGATCATTACTTAAAGTAGAAAGATGTGAGCAGTTGCTGTTTGCGATTACAGCGTCAACCTGCTAAATTACAAATGGAATTCTGAGAAATGTCTTGCAGGTTAATTTATTACCTCTACAAAATGGTGTTAATCTCGTGCAGTGACAGCACAAGGTTCGTATACAGTAGTCGTAGGAATGGCATTGCAGTTACCTATGTTTTAGAACGATGTTCTTTAACTTCACTTAAATTTTCTTTTTATTTTTAAAAATATTTTTATTTATTAATAATTATTTTAATAGATTTTCGACTTGATGTCAATAAATTTTAATGAAAAAACTTTAATGAAGCAAACAAATATTTTAAATTGGTTTTTAATTAATATATCCATGCGTTTTATTTATGAGCTTACATTAATAAATTTTAAAAATCAATGAATTTTTCAATAATTTTAACTTAAAAACAATACTTTTGGTTAATTGTCTTGCTTTTTTTCTCTCATTTATATAAATTTATACAAATGTAGCTAAGCAATAAGAATCATAAGGTTTGATAAATTCACATGTCAAAAAGGTTTTTTTTTTGTTCACATTTGTAATAAACAAACAAAAAAACGTACCATATTGCTCATCGTAATCTCTAACCTTTCTTTATTAAGGGTTAAATATTCTTCTTTTTTTTATTTATATTATAATGCCTCCCGAATTCTTTGCTTGTTAGAATTTGCGAATTCTAAACTTTTGTGTATATTATTCCTGGAATGAAAAATCATTTGCCTCATTTCTAATGTCACTGAAAGCTTAGTTTTAATTTTGACAATATATGTTTTTTTTTTACTTCTGAAACTACACAGTGGAATAAATGCGCTTTGTACTGCCTAAATGAGTTACTGCCTAGTACGTACTAACAATAAGAATTTTTTTTTCCCTGTTAATGAATCGAGTCATATAGGCAGCTTCGAAGAACATTTTGGAGTTTACTCTAAGTTTCCGAGGGAAATCAAGAGATCTCATGAGAATGATGTTAGATTATTGGCATCTTCATACATCATGCGCATCAATAATATTAAAAATCAAAATATTCACTTCATATGAAAAATATTAGTGATTCTACTTATGAAATGAAAGAAAATCCATTGTTCTGCTATGGGCTGTGATGCCTTTGCTATTTCTTTTAATGGGCCGCTTTTGATTTTATATATTGCTATATTTATAACTATACGGAGTAGTCCTCTAATCTTATATAGAAGAAAAATAACTAAAAAATGGTTATTAAATATTACAAATGCATGTTAGAGCAACTTCAGGAAAGAATTGAATCGGTTGAATTAGCGTGCTAACTAGAATTATTCTAAACGATGAATAACTCTAAACTCTAAGTCCCTGTCATGCTCCTAACCTCAATGTAGTTGTTCCGGGTCCAAGACTAAAAGAGGAATTAAGGAGAGGGAGAGAGGAGCACTGATAGTAGAAAGAGTGTGTGTTGGTAGAAGCTCCGAGAAATGACGTTAAATTTAAATTAGAATTTAACTGTATATATGTAAATAGTTATATATCATTTAATTTATAAAATATAATAAACGTGTGTTAAGAAAAGTGCCATCACTTGCGTCAAGGCTTGCAACAGTCCATGTATAATTTTCGATGTGAGATAATTGAAAGAAGTTTTAGATCAAAATATTTGGTAAGCAAACATACCCATGTATACAGCTACTCTTGATCTGGTGATGTATTATCTAATTTAATATCCAAATACAGAATTTTAATTTGATTTTTAAATTACTTTGGCAGTTTTCGTTTAACAAAAAAAAAGAATTATTCAAATAGAATCAATATACAAGAGCACATAAATTTGCTTTGATTGGAGAAGCAAAAAAAAAAAAAGTTTTTACCCCCAAGGAGGACAAAACAGACAAGAATCGGGAACTCTCTAACAATTTAGCTCTTGGCTTCAACAAAAAAGTTATCTGAAAAGTGAAATCAATTTCTAGAAATTATAATTTATTTTAAAGCTATAAAAATGATGTCAATATGAATCTAAGTTAGCCATTTAATCTTTAATTTTTCTAAAGAACTCCTCTTAAGTTAACTTATCTCTTATTGTTAGCTTAATCTTAATTATAATCTTTCTTCTGCTTGTAAAAGTTCTCTTAACATAAAAAAAATGATAAAAACAAAAAAAGCGACTGAGATTTTTTAACTAATCAAATATTTTAAATTCATTTAAAAAATAGAATACGTAGAGAATTTTCTTATGGACAATTGTATATAACATTTAACTTTGTATTCACTAACTATTGATAAGGAAAGCATTCGGAAAACTTTTATTGTGAAAGTAACAACCAGTGAAATTTCATTCTATAAGCCGCATTTATTTTTGTCATATTTCAACCCTCATAAAACGGGCTCACGCAACTATTCTCTCATCTCTAAAATATATCATTACTCAAACTCAATCTAGATGTCACCAGAAAAAAAAAACTCGTACATGCCGTGACATCCTTCTCATCCAGGACAACGGAAACTACTTTTGACAAATATGGATATTCCCTGCATCTATTTGTCTGATTCTTGGTATAAATACGATGACTTATGTTAAAGTTTCAAAACATTTTTGTGAAAGCTTAGAAATATAAGAAAGATTCTAAGGATGAATTTCTTGCTCCGAATAAACCCAAGTACAATATTGAGATTTTTTTTTTCAAATCTACTGTCTTAAAAACATCATGAAAAATGTTATTTTTATGTACTAAATCCTGGATGGATTATCCAGTCAAAAGTAGGCATATTATAATAGTATTGAATGTTAATTTAATTCTTATAAATACGTCAATAGGCTTAAATAATTTAAAAAAAAAAACTTCATTCAGAAAAGTTTCGAACTGGCGACTATTGATCAAAAGAGTGAAGTTTTGGTTTCAAATGTAATTACATTTTGTAGTGTCATTACAACAGTAAATGCAACTAATTTATTCTTTTTCTTGACAATCTGACCGAAGAAATTGAAGCTTTGATTTAATTGCTTATGGCGAAATTTTATAATGAATAGAATGAACAATGTTGCTGTTTAAAGCATTAAGACAATATTTATTTTATTAATTCACAGATAAAATATTAAATACGTTATTCATGATTAATTGCAATTTTCCTGAGTTATTTACAATAAGTTCCATAAAGGTTCTGAAAAACATATTATCCCGTCATTGTATTTTGCAATATATTGTGAAATAATATCGCGCATTATCTGTTATAGATCTTCTACGGTTGAATAATTAACATTACTTAGTGTTATTCTTTCTTTCTTAATTTACTTTTACTAAATTGACTTTATAAGGATGAAAAAAATATATGAATAAAAGGAATAAAAATCAGAGCTAAAAATTTTTCTTGGAATCGTGCATAGAAAATTGCATCATATCCATTTTGTTTGTATACATGTTTCATCAAGGCAGCATTAACTTCCATGATATTTACAATATGAAAAATCTTAACTGACATCCGGGATTTATAACTTTTTCCCATTGCTATTTGAAATTTAACACTGACGTGCAGTATCATTTAATAAATTAATGAATAGAATGTCGATAAATGTTTTATTTACTAGAATCTCCTTTGAAACGTGAATACCCTTATAAATGTTTGATGTCTAAACTTAATATTCATCAGCGCATCCAGATTTCCGCGAAATGGGCAACAAATTTGAAATCGTAAAGGGAGTTCAGAATGCTGCAAGATTATAAAATTGCGATTTTTTTAAATACAGAAGATCTATTAATAAAATACCCGAAAAAAATATAAATATTTGCAAAATTTGCATCAAGTGTCATGCAATTTATTATTGTCGTTTTTGGATACTATTTAGAATCTTTAATAATATTTTAAATTATATATGTGTTTTATATTGATCTTTCTAGCATAGTCATAAAATCTAACATTATTTAGAATAATAATAAATTCAGCAATTTAATAATAATAATTGCAAAGAACATTTAGTAAAATTAATAAGTTTTAACTTTATGATGCCGTTTCAGGCTATCAGCGGTTTATTAAATAGCTAAAAAATTCGATTTGTTTTGAAGGAGTTAAAATGGCCCGAAGAGATTATCTTTTACACACTGCACATCCTATTTTTCACAAGATACCTAATCCCATCCGATTAGATTTCGTTATAATAGGAAACAAACTTTTCAAAATGTTTTATACGGATTTTATTTTAGATGAAAATATTCTAAGTTTCACAATCGTGTATTATTTCGATATAATTCAGAATTAACTTCATTCTCATTCTTCATTCTTCATTCTCCAAAATATTTCCTATTTCATTTCGTTAGTACGGCATTTTACTTATATGGAAAATAGACTTCCGATACAAAATAAGTCCATCTTATCTTAATGGTATCTAAATTTATTCTTTCTAAATGGGAGTGTTATCCACCTTCATTTACCATTCCAAATGAGCCGGCTTGAATTTTTAATTAAGTTCTTTCAGTATTCTTCCTTTCTACCGGAATGAGCGAAGTACGCACTACATTTCTGAACTTTAAATAGACTTAAAATATTTTTTTTCAAAAACATCTTGATTCTCAACAGGATTAAGGCTATAGATACAACAAAGATCTTGATCCAATTATAAAGAAACTGGATCAAGAATCAACTAACTAAAATGCAGTTGACCAGAATTAAAGAATAAATTTTGCAGATAGGTATTCACCTGAAACTTTGCATTTTTAAGTTCAAAAAAGAAATGGGAGTTTTATTATAGTAAAGTATGACGAACACGATTTTTCTTTGCTGTATCTTTCAGGAATTACCAGCAGTTGTAATTTAGCCGAAACTTTCTAGCATGGCGTCTAATGAACCTGTCCACCTCGCAACGCTTAAAATTGTGGTGAATTTCATAGTATTCGTAAAAATTAGTTATGGAATATAGATATCTGAATATAGAATTAAATTTGCTATCCATCTCACGAATATGCGTTTTGGCTGCTTTCTTCCCGAATAATTGGAGTCAAAATTTGACATAGAATTACAGTTCTGATCACAAGTTCACATGCCGATTTTTTTTTATTTAAGTCATCACGTTTGAGTTTGTAATTACATTAATTCGAAAATCCAGATCGTGAGATGATCAACTATTTAACAAATTTAGCTCGGAATTTGATAAATGCCGTATTTTAAATTCTAAACCTAAATAGTAATGTTTATCTAGCTTTTTACATCTTGAAGTTATTAATTCACTTGTATATTTAAAAAGCCACAGACAGATTTAATTTATGTGCAATTTCTTCAAAATTTGATAGCAATGAAGTAAATTTGGTCTAAAGTTCCGTATACAAAATTTCGTTAGTTTATGTTAAATCGTTTTTAAATAGTCATGCCGACAGACATCATGACAAACATGTGTCTTTCGAACTCGGAGAGGTCTGGCACTTAGAGATTTATCATAGTATTGGGTTGAGTTTTTCGATTATTACAGTACTTTCATTTAGTTCGTATATGCGAAAGTGAAAATAAGTAAATTTATAACTCAATAGGTGCTTGAAACAGTCTGAAAATAAAACAATATGTTAATAGCTGGAATTTTTTCAAAACAAAAATGATACTTCATATCAACTTCTGAAATATTAAATTTTATTCCTATTTAATTGTATATCAATTATTGAATAAATAAAAAAAAATTCAGATCACTATAGCAGTTTTAAGTTATTTAAACGCATTAGAAATCTTTACCGGAATTTAAAAAGCAATTAAAATATAATATAATAAAATGAAATCAAAGTGATAAGTGGATTAACTAATTGATGATTGACAAGAACAGGCGATTGAATGTTTCCGTAGATGTGAATGAATTTCGTCAAAGCATCTGAAAACATTTTTATATGTAATGTATCAAAATGAATTAAAAATATTATTAAACTCAATGGGAAAAATTCTACGGAAATAAAATTGATATTCTTAAAAGGCTTATTTTTCTTAAGTTAATACAAAGATACTTTTTGCAAGATAATTGTTTAGAAAGACATGAAAATCAATTTCCGTTACCAAGTCATAATAATTACCGATCTGGTGACTGTTAAGTATATTTTAGCACTTTGTTAAATTTTTTATTTGAAGCATATTTTATTTACAAATTCTTAACACTGATTAAATGAATTTTTTTCTATTTTGTAAAAAAGGCAATTCCAGATAATTTCTTAACATTTTTTCACCTTCGTTAATTAGGTACGTAAAGTGTGGATTCAATTCAACTGTAAAGGCATTCAGTGGAACAATTTGTAATGCGTATGATTGTCTCTTTCCATTTAACAGTTACCATTCGGCAATAAGTAATAACAGTGCTTTCTGTGTACGAACGCTTTTACATAGACTGGCAAATATAAGTTGTCTATAAACATACAAAAAAAAGAAGCATAATAAACAAATTTTATAAATATATTCTTGCGAATATTGGGTAAGATTAAACATTTCGTTTTTTTTTCTATGTAATTTTTGATATGTAATCTATGAAGCAATTTAGGTTAGGGAGAAGAGAAGGAATAAAATGCGGGTTTGCCAGTTACTAGTTATTTGGTGCATAACGAATCTGTAGTTTTGAAAATCTTCCGATTTTAAAAATCACGCTTTTATTCTATTAAGGTTTATTATTTTTTATTTTTATATAATTTAATTTCACCTTGAAAATTTTCAATCCATCAAAACATTTAAAGATTTTTCCTCTTTTCCATTAATACATCAGGTGTGGGAGGGGGAATTTTATACGGTAAATAAAAATACGAATGGAAATGCTTATGAAATGGATATTTATAGGAAAGTGCAGACCAGGTTTTGAGAGGCTTAATTTAGCATTTTAATGTAGTATGTGCTAAAAATTAGTAATTGTGGTTACTTTAGAGTAAGAAGATAATATATTAATAGTCGTGTTGAAAAGAAAATAAGATATTTTATATTTTTAAGTCTTCTTGAAAAAATGCTTATAGTTATATTCAAGTATATTATCGAGTTCGGAAAACTCTGAAATGAGAAAAAGGAAAGCTTTTGTATTAGATAATTTAAAAAATTTCGCCAACAATTTCAAATTTATGCTTGTATTTTTGTAGTTGCTTCAGCGGTTTTTTTACGGTTGCCATATAGCATGCATGCTATTACCAGCTGCAGAACTTTAATGCTCCGTATACTGGATAGATATATATGGGTAGAATATGGTGAAGGTTAAATAAACAAAAACGCTTACAAACTTCGTGAGCTAATGAATCATCCATTAAAAACTAATAACTATGCTAGAGATTAAACAATCAGATTAATTTAAAAATAAAAATTTTAATTTGCGATCGTGGATTTAATTTTAAGTTATCATGTGATAACATTTTTTTAGTCATTATTTGCCTCAAATAGTTTGGAACAATCACGGGACTTCTCTATCGGTCTTGCTCTCTCTCATATATAATATAATTTTTTAAACTTTTATTTTTAATTTTTCTGACTGGCAAACAAAGTTTTGGAGCTTGACTGATTTTGAAATGAAATAACAGCTATGATGTCATAGTACTACGTCAACCTTTTAAAAACGCATCTCCTATCAAAGAAGCATACTTAATAATAATGCAATACTGGTAAAAACACGTAAAAAAAATTTGCGATTAAAAGATGAGGAAGATTGCCATTTCTGCTTTATTCATTACTACACGATTTCTAGCTTCAATATTCATTGCCTACGGCATTTCGAACTTCATAACCACCTAACCAAAACATCATGTTCTCGCATGATAATACATCTAGTAAATTATATTTATCAATTTATTTTATTTTTTAATAATGCGTCCCGTTATTTTATAAAAAAATGGAAAGCCCAATATAGAAAAAATAGCATTTGGGAGAAGCATTTTATGTAATAAAGAATTATTAGAATTTCAATGAAGATTTTCTTTAAAAAACATTAATAATTTAGACTCAATAAAGGAGATTCTTCAAGGAGTCTAAAAGTGCTTCATTTATATCTTTTAAGAATGCATATTCTTTAGTGATGCTGTTTTATATGATGCAAGGCAGTGGTGGCGTGGTAGCAAGGTCTCGTCTTCGGAACCGAACGGTTTCATGTTCGAAATCTGATTCCCCAGAAGAACCGTCGTGTAAATGGATCTGATGCACTATAAATCCGTCGGGCCCAAATGCCCTCCTCCTAAATTCCAATTGGTGTGGAAGTTTGGAGAAGGGGTGCCAGCTCAAATGTCGTCTTCGACATCTGACCGCGAGGTCAATTCTAAAATGCTCAAGTGTTGCTTTAAAACGGCGCGTTAATATAACTAAACTTTAGATGATAAATGCAATGAACTATTGTTGCATGAATGATATAAAATTATTTCTTTTACTTCTAAAGTGTATTTTACACCAGTAATGAATATATATTTTCGCAACTATTATTTTCTTATTTTGCAAAATTGTTTACTTTCAACAAAACTTCCATTATTTAATTATTAATTGCTTGTGCTATTAACTGTTTAATAAAAACTTCAAACAATGCATTTGGTTTTCCAAATCTAAATAGCAACATCCAATTATTTTTTTAATTCTGTAAAGTATTTTACGAAATCCAAAGAAAGATTATAAGCGTCAAAGAATTTGCTATGAAAAATTGATTTTTCCCTTTACTCTGAAGTATTTTTTCACTTTGATTTTCATTGTTTCTTCATGCTCGAGAATTCATAAACAAGAATTATTTTCTATCCCTGGTTTCCTTTTCTGCTAAAGTAGGATTAAGTTACAAGGTAAAATAGATCCCCCCTCAAAGATGCTATCATTTTTCAAGGTTAAAGCTGAAAAATGTTGATACAATCGCCCAAAGGATAGTCTCATTTCTTATCTGGATTTATCCTGTTTCACAGAACAGTAAAGATTCAGGTAAACATTAAAGTTATTCCCTTTTGCTAAAAACTGATAAAATGTTGACTGTCCATTTGTTTTAACTATATAAATCACTTAATTGTTTTGTTAAAAATGAATTTTTTGCATATATAAATGTTTCCATTGTATTTTTGTTATCCTATGTTCATCGCAGAAAAAAACCCCGTCAAAATTTAATAGCTATCAGCTTGAGTTCATTGCAAATATGTCTATAAAAATTTAGCATTCGCCCTTCTGATAATTTCATTTGTTTATATTTACAAACTTTTCGAAGTAAATATTGATTTAAATACTTCTGTAAAGCTTCTAAAAAGACAGTTTGTATACTGCTCACTATAAAAATGAAGAGAAAGTAAGAGATTC
Organism: Argiope aurantia; assembly: GCA_026543865.1. Taxonomy (NCBI): domain Eukaryota; kingdom Metazoa; phylum Arthropoda; class Arachnida; order Araneae; family Araneidae; genus Argiope; species Argiope aurantia. The sequence goes on along the minus strand of JAPMOR010030028.1, from coordinate 992,463 downwards.
AAATCGAGGAGAAACTCTTTACTTAAAATCGCCACTAGTTGAGAATTTATATAGTTGAATAAACATAATAGTCACAATAAACTGATTATAGTATAACAATATTACGAAGAAAAAGGCTTGTGTAAAAAGCTGATACATTTAAAGGAAATTACTTATTATTTTCATTATGACCATAAAGATAGTCTATGAAACTATTTATTAGCGTTGTTCAGTAAAAAATATGAAATCAAAATGTCTTTAAAAATACATTTTAAGGAATAGGAAAGAGAGAATGTACAGAATCTGCAAAATTTGAAAATAAAAGTTGATATTCATTTAACAATCAAATATGGTTACCTATATATTATAATTATAAACTTTTAAAGTAGATAAAGAGAAAGTGATGAATATCCAATATATGAAAGGCAGATTAAATAAGATTGTAATCGGAGTAATTATCCATAAATTTGATCATATCTATAATTATTTTTTCTTGATGATGTATTGTTAAGAACTATTATATCCTAGACCCAGTAAAGATTTACAGAATTTTCAAAAAAGCGACAAAAGAGTAAAAAGAAAAAATGTCTCAAAGTATATTAGATCTCTGACATCACACAACGCAAATAATAATTTAAAATGGCAGGAGAAAAAAAAGAACTGAATGATGTCCTAAGAAAAAATAGGATTTTTTTTCACAAGCCTATTAAAATGATTTAAATTTCATTCTTTTGAGGACTTTATAAAAGGTCGGTCTTAGTTTTTTCTGCCCTAAAGAGATTTTCTTTTCCTTCTACAATTTTCCAGTAAGCTTTTTATATATTCACATGAATGCTTTAGGGTTTTCACTGAATTGAAATGTCTTCGCTGATGCCTTTGTCGGCAAGCTTACCGGCTTCTTCTTTACCCCAAAATCAAATGCGATTTGATCCAGCTTGAGATGGTTGGGCCATTGATTAGAAGAGAATGATAGGTCAGATAAGTTGTTGAGAGGTTAGATTTTACACTACCAATACGCTCGTGGGCTCTCTCTGTCCAAATTTTAATTATTTCATTGTCTTTACTTTTTTTTTTGAATAACTGGTTTTTTCAATCTTGGCAGATTAAAATGAATTGCCAAATAAAATTTTTCCAGTTTTTCCTCTTGATTTCAGAATTTCAATATCGTCGTTAAATGAACAAATGGAGCATTCTGCTTCTATTTTTATTTTAGAGTAGCCTGTATAAAATGTCAGAATATTATCTTCACCGATAATACTGAAATATGGCTTTCTGTTTTGAAAGATGAAGGGTGGATATCTACGTTTTCTTTAAATTCTCTAGGATTTTAGATAAAACCTTTCAAAATCAATCTCATTGCTAAAATACGCGACATTGATACAGACGACTTCTTGTTGTGAAAATAAAATTCCATTGCCTATCTGTTTTCCAGCAGCTCTGCAAAGATCTTCTAATTAAATCGAGAATTACAAGATCCTTGATGGTGACCTTGTGTTTACTTCCATACAGCTGGCCCATCACTTGTTTGGATTTCCACTTTGCAATCAGAAAAACTGTCTACTACGATTTCCGAGTTATTCAATTTCGTATTTTAACTTGTCAATTATGCCCTTGATGTCTAATCAGATAATTATAAAGTAAATTATCTTTTCCTGTTCTCGAATATGACGTTTACCAATCCTCGGGGAACTTTGATTTATTGATTTTTTTTCTGTGAAATCAAATAATTGATTGGATACTTGATACTTAATAGGAGTGAAATTACTTTGTAGTAATTTTTTTCTATTTCCCTAAAATCGGGAGGAGGAAGATGCTTCTGGAAATATAGATATTGATTTTTAACGAAGTTTGAGTATAAAAATTAAGTAACAATTTAAAGCGGAGACGTGCAAGATCCTTGAGGGCTACCTTGCTTTTACTTACGTATTGCTGGTCCCTTGTTGGTTTGGATTGCCACTTTGGTATCGGAATGAATATCGACTACAGTTTCTGAGGTATTCGATTTCATATTTTAACTTGTCAAATGCGCCTTTTATGTCTAATCAAATAATTATAAAGTAAATTCCATTTTCCAGCTCTCTATGGTGGCATCTACCAATATAGCATGATTTATATTCTGTGAAACCAAATAATTGATGATACATGGTGCTTTTTAAGAGTAAAATTATTCTTTGGCGTAGTATTTTCCCAATTGCCCTAAAATTAGGAGAAGAAAGATGTATCTGTAAATATTATATATGATTTTTTAGCGAAGTTTCAGTGCAAAACTTAAACAACTTGGTATCCTCTTCTTTCGATGTTTCCTCTCAAATTGGGACTATTTCTCAGCAATATAATTTACGCTATATTATATTTCAACTACCAACGTTATTCGAAAGATTTGAAACTGGCACCTAACGCTTATAAAACTTTTAAAGATTGACAGAGATTCTAATTCAATTCTCCATGATAAAGTTCCATATCTATCACGGGCAATGGGAAACGGTAATGCTCTAAATGTTCTGGTTAAGAACTTCTTCCAGAAGGCGACAGTAATAAAATGGCACTACAACAATTAAAGACACGTTTTGGGGAAATTTAACTGCCTATTCAAGTAGGAGTTAGGAACTTCCTTTCATTAGTTCTTCAAAAGCAGAATATTCGTAATAAATAAATGAGAAATTTATATAATTTACTACAAAATAAACTGCTTGAATTCGAAATTTTGGAAAGGCTCGATCAATACTTTACATTAATACTATTCCTACTCGTACAATCTGCCTTAATCAAGCTCTAAAACTTTAGGAGAGAAACAGTTATAGAATCGGAGATTTAACCTCCATTGAGAAGAAAGCATAATTCTTTAAGAATATTTAAGAATTACTTGCAGTTGCTGCGAATAAGAATTATCTACTGATTTGAAGTCAAAAATGCTATGAATTTAATTAATAATTTTTGTTTGGCGTTTCCGCTCACCCTTGGAAAATATAATTTTTAAATATAGCATTTATCATAAATATTTGTAAAATAATTAATGCATTCATTTGTGATTTGATATTTATTTTGTTATCTTATTTATAATCAAAAATATTTATTTGAATTTTATAAAAGGATATATAAGGATAACTAAATCACTTATTAAATGGAATTAATTATATCATTTAATGCATATTAACTGGAATTTTTAGGTTTTTACTAAGGTTTTATCTTCAAATAAAACATTGAAAAGTCTTGCAAAATGCATGGAATTCAGTTAAAAGCCGAAAAAAACAATAGATGATTAAGTTGTTTAAAATCGATAAATTAAAATTTTGTTTATTTTTTTTTTGTTGTTATGACGATAGATCATATCATGATCCGAAGAACCATATTTAAATTAGAAAATATAAATGCCACTCAGAATGACAAATGCAAATTTCATCTAGTAGATTATTTCATTGAGTTCTTGAGATGGACAGCAAGTTACATACGTGTTCCATCTTAAATAACTGTTTAGATTAAAATATTTTGCAGCTATTGATTACAATTGTTTAACTTTATCAGTCAAGCGAAATAAGTAACAATATTTACTGCGAAATGAAATGAACGTGTTCATACACTATTTCAAATATTTTGCTAGTCGAGCATCAGTTGCAATTTTATCAGAAACTGAATTTTGAACTAAACGATTAAAAACTATTAACGAGAAATTAAATTTCCATGAAACTAGAAACAAAATATAGGAACCGGATTTTAATTCTAAACAATTTTATATTTGTCCTAATATAAAAGATCATGTTTTTACTAGGATATTTGAGCATATAGATTGAATGAACTTCAATACAATGATATATATTTTATTTTTTATGGAAACAAAAAAATATATTTTTCTTTATAATCAATTTTTTTACGAAATGGAATAGTTTTATTTATTCAAACTCAGTCATTTTAATTTTTGTCATCAAACATATAAGCTTTGACAATCGTGTAGAATGAAAATACAAGATAGCTAAATTTTTCAAAACGCAGATAAACGAGAAAAAGATTTTCAGTTGAAGCTGTTTTATTGTAATGCAAAGTTATCAAATTTCATTTCCAATTTCAATCTTACTTAAGCGCATCGGAATTTTTCATTAAATAAAGCAGTGCGAACTAATATAGAATGTAATTTCTTTTCCACTTTCATTTTGTTTTATGCACTTTCTTATTTATTTGGAATTGACAGTTAAATTAGATTTTCATTGAAATCCAGTGATTTAAAAAAACTAATCTTTTTCAGAATTTTCAATTTAATTCATTCCCTTCACTAAAGATTTGTTTGTTTTGAACATGTGTTGTTTTTGAAAAAGAAATAATTTTAACATTTGTATTGAATGACATATTTTTTTTAAAATATTCGATTCTAGGAAACTAAAATTTAAATTAAAAATGTATAATGAAAACTTTAGTTATTTCAGTTTTATTTTTACAAGAAATGTTTATTTTATCATACCGTGATTTCAGACAAAATCAAATTTTTGAAATACATAATTGATAGATAGAAAAGTGTTGATTCTTTTTCACCCTTTGAATGATAAGCATTAACCCTCCAGCTGCTTATTTCACGATTTCCGCGCAATCAGTCCTTTCTTATTGCATTCTGCAGTTCAGTGTGTTTATTTTTACGATTGGATTTTTATTATATAATATTATAACGTAAAATACAATATCAGTTCGCTTAAAAATATTTTAGCTTATTTACAAACATCGCATCTAAATTGTGATTTAAAAAAAACTACGCAGTCAGAGGGTTATGTTCTGACATTCTGAATAAATGGCTTGTTTCTGTCTAAATGACTTCTCTGAATATTCAGCCTTATTCAGCCTATTTTTAAAACTAATTTCCTATTTTGTCAGCTTATCTAGAACGTAATTCATCTATTATAGAAATTCATGCACAAGTTAGGAAAAAAGTTTTCCAGGTGATCTGTACGCAAAAGTTTAATTCAGGTGATCTGTACGCAACGATTCTAATTTATTGCGTAAAATTTTTTCAATTGGTTTTACCTAATTTCGTAGTTTATATATATAATTTATATCTAACCGAAGGCAAAATATTTTCGAAGTTCAAGTTTCATACGTATTTTTTTTAAATTTATGTTATGGGGTAAATTGAATATATATACATATATTTTTTTATTTGCTTTGCGCAGAGTTATTCTTTGTTTATTTTTAAGAATTTTTTCAATCAAGGCTTGAAAATCATTTGACAAACGAAAAGATTTCCGACAGGAAAACAGGTGACAGTGAAAGGAAATTTTATTAGTTTATTCATTATTTTTCATTTTAGTAACGAAAACAATATCTCGCTTACTACGTGTTTAGTTTATTGACATATAATGCTCCTTGAAGATTATGTGAATTACTCTTTTATTATAATCTGAACTATTTATTCAGTAGTATCCTTTCACTAAGTCCCAAGGGGGGGGGGAGGCATGTCGTAATTGAGGATGAGACGCTTCCGGAATGGCAGTTGGTTCTCGCCACCTTGGTGGGTACAGAAAAGTGGGGGGGGGGGGGGGGGGGTGCTACCTCCTATTGATGACGGGATGTACATCCTTAGGGAAGGGTTGTACTGTGGCCGACGGTAGCTCTTAGGATTCACAATCATTTTCCGCCAGTGTTACTGCTGCGGCGGTCCAAGCATTCAAGTTTTTACATGTGTCCTCTGGCGGGTCGGATTAGTCAGTCTACACGTACTATCCATTCTTTAAAGACACCTAATATACAAGGTGTCTTTCAGCTCATCCGAAGAATGTTAAATGTTGATAAAACTTGACAATCAAAAGGATTTCTTTGCCCACTGCAAGGTTGAGGAGCAAGAAAACGCTTTTCATTCGACTGCTGTTAGAACAAAATACAGAAAATTTCGAACTCGAGTAACCCTGACCAACTCTTAATATTCGTGATTACCAAAAAACAAACTTTAGATTTTAAGCATGATGGACTTTTAGATCCTATGAACAATTCAATTTTTCCGTAGCTAGAGACAAGGTTGTTCCTAGTCCAACACGTAATTGATATCATGCAAGAATCGTAATATGCAATTCATTTCGAAATTAATCTGACTTGAATGGAGTTCACCAGCAATATTGCATGGCATGATTGTCAGTCAACCATGTGATGATAATACATGCATTTCTTTAACTGCATTATTATCAATTTTAAAGAGTTTAATTAAATGGTACAGAGATACAAATGGGTATTATATTTATACTATCCACCTTTGGCAACCAGTTTGCCCGATATTATTGACTTTTTAGGCTATTAAACGAATAATCTGAAATGCAATTTAAAAAAAAAAGGTTTTATTTAATTCTACTTAGAAACAGGACTTTAAATGAATCGTTCTTCAATAAATTATTATAGGTACAAATTGAAAGTGTATATATAACATAAAATATAAGCGAAAGTAAAACTCCTATTTCGGAATTAATGAGGGAAAAAAATAATTTTAACATTGATAAAAGCAGCACGCTATGGCATATTTTGACGGATGAATTTGAATTTCATAACATTAAAAGCATCGTAACATTATAAATTAAAATTAAAGAATTTATTAAAAGTAAAGAAAAAAACTGTACAGAAATGAAATGATATCATAAAATTAAAAAATATATATATTCATTTAAAGATAATGCAAAAACCTTTTTGGTGAAATTAATAGTTTTGGAAGTCATCTATTTTCATAGGTAAGTCATAGCGAATATACATAGTGATAGTTAAGCTGTTTTCATTCTCGATTATTCAACTTTTTGATTAACTCTTATGTCTCAATTTCTTTTATATTTTCTGACCGAATGAAGTTTTTAACTCTGCAAGCGGCATTTATAATATAATTTCTTTTAATTAGAGAAGTGTTGAATTAAGTGCAGCCGTAAAAACGCTGAATAAAACCGTTTGCAGAACCTTTTACAAATCTATATTTTTACATTTGATTATTACAATTCCGCATTGTGTAATAAAATCGATTTCCCTAACACGTGAGTTAGCGTATTATTTATAGATATAAGTTAATACATCAGGCATTGCTACGGTCATGATGTATATGGTATTTTTCATATTTTCAGGTGAAACTACGCTCATAAGTGATTTTATGCTTAATATCTATAACATTCTTAGGTAGACCAGAAAAAGTCGAATATAATGTATAAGATTCCAGCAATTTAAAATTCTCAATAGAGTGGAAGTACACATTGTCAATTCATTAACCCCAGGCTCATTTAATATATGTTTCTTAACTACTTTGATACAGAAGTATAACGCTTTTAATTAGCAGGAATTTTCCGAAATTTATTTTAAGTGGTTAATCATTTAGTTATTACGTCTTTTCAACACGCATGAGCACCAAAATGCTATATCAGAAAAATGAGGTACTGCATGGGAATTTTGAAACGTATAAATTAATCATTGTGTATCTATTCTAACTTCTAAATTCACTCCACTGGATTTTGTTCCACTGCAGATTGAATATATTTTATCTAACACACATTGTTTTGTTTAGTTTATATAACATGCATTGAATCATAGAAGAGTTTGTCACATGAATCGAAGTAGATATTAACAAATATTTGTGTCATGCTTTCGTTTCTAAGAACTCATTTCTTAACTGTGCAATTCTTGTATCGTAGTAAGCCGTTTTTTATTAATGGAATATTTATAAATTCTTTATAAAATTTTCAAAATATAATTTTAACTATATTCTTTATTTTGTTAAACATTTTCATCATGAAGACGCTGCCTCCTGACTTTCTTTCAATTTCATGCACTGCTTAATGACAAATGATATTTCCAATAAGTTCTATTATTTCTTAAGCCTTTGTTCCTCTGTGAGACACGCCATATTTCAAAATTCTATTGCCGCATTGAAGAAAGACTGTCGAATCTCCATGGCCGAATGGTCATGGCACTGGTCTTGTGATCAAGAGACCTGGGTTCGAATCCCGCTAGAGATACTGAGTTTAATGGTATATGTAAATACTTAATTCCTTGATTTTATGTTTTCCTTTATTTCATCTTCCAGAAGATACTGGACATTTCTGTAGTTTACCAGACAAGTGTTCTGGACTTTTCTTACTGTCTCCAGAAGAGTATTCTGGAACTTTCTCTGCTTATATAAAAGCAGAAGATTTGTCAGTTACTGTATTCTCAGTTCTGAGTTCAGTTAATAAATTGGTTTAGCTCTACCTCTTGTATGTGTCATTGAGTTCTATATTATAGTTCTACGTGACACTATAATAAAATATATTTTCCAACCCAAGACACTAAAGTAAATGTACGTAAATAAACAGCTCACTTTTGATAATTTTCGTGCATACATTAATCAGAAGGATGTAATATATTCATTTTATTCTAAAATTGAATTTATATATTATTTAAAACATTCCGAATTTTTTAAAGAAAAAAAAAACATCTTCACTGAATATGTTTAAAAAAAATGAGAAATGAAAAAAGAATTTCATTTTTACAATTCTAAAACATTTCCTCAAAAAACCGTCTCTGAAATTAGCTTTTCCATTATTCAAGAGCTTAGGCTTTGGAAAAAAAAGAAGTTTTTTCTCACACAAATTAAGATTTCATATTTGAAAGTCTTATGGAAGATAAATCTCTCTTACGCTTGAAATCGTTCTTTCTTACCTGCGCAAAGTTTAAAAAATTTTATTCGTAAAAGAACTAAGCATTGCGTCTTTTTCCTCTGAGCTTTATTGGAGAAAAATTCAATGCACCACGGAATAGAAATTTTGCTTTTTAAAAACTTTTTTCTATTTATTTGGGACAAATCGTGAATGTATATCACTTTATTTCTTCATTTAAATGTTTTTTTTTCCAATTCAAGATAGTTTTAGCTTTACGGTAAATATCTCCAAAAGAATTATATTCCTTTTCTCTAGAAAGATAAAAGAAAAAAAGGCACGCAATGTTTTTCTGTCTGATTCTCTCTTCTTATAAAGTCTCAAAAATTACAATAAGAATTCAAATTCATTTTAGAAGTGATTTAAAAAATTGCTTAGCGTAGTGAATGACTTAATGTTATATCAGTAGAAATTGTATTTTTATCCTTGCTATTATAATCCACTGTTGTCAAGCACATTTAATCAATTGAAATTTAAAACTAAGTGAGGGGGATTTTTCTCATTAAAAATATAATATATACATTATTTATATAAGTACATTAAATATAAATTGACATGAAAACGAGTGTACAATGATAATGAATACAGAAAAAATATTGCTACATTTAATTATTCAATAAAATGTAAGTCATATAAGTAATAGCTAAATTACTGCATTCTATTTGTCTCTCTAGTACCGTAGCTTTTTAATTGCATATGACTTTTACGTTAAAAGAAACGAATTAATTGCATA
>JAPMOR010030028.1:952237-983111 GCA_026543865.1 Argiope aurantia | reverse complement strand
TGCATATGACTTTTACGTTAAAAGAAACGAATTAATAATGCATATGACTTTTACGTTAAAAGAAACGAATTAATAATGCATATGACTTTTACGTTAAAAGAAATGAATTAATAATGCATATGACTTTTACGTTAAAAGAAACGAATTAATAATGCATATGACTTTTACGTTAAAAGAAATGAATTAATAATGCATATGACTTTTACGTTTAGAAAGAAGAACAGAAATAATAGTATATTGAAGTCAAAATAGAATTCTATTCTGTATGTAAATTTATGTATATCCTAAATTATGTATATGTAAAATATGTGTATCCTAAAAAAAAACAAAATACATTACTGTATGGAAAAGCATTACAATCCTATAAGAAGGATAAAAAAAAGAAAACTGAAAAATTTGAATGCTATATTCTAAACAAGTACTTAATAAAAACTGATCCCTAGAATAAAATTATTTTTGAAAACAATGTATTTAGATATGATTTTTTATTCGATTCCATGTTTTTTTTTTGTTTCTTATTTTATTATTTGTGACGATTTAGTTCGGGTATATTAATGATTGTTAAAGTTTCCACATTAATTTATGAAATTTAACTTATCTAGTTAAGTATTTTTAAATTCAGAATTTTGATACAATTGCGACTTGAACTTTTTAAAATGCAATACAATGTTCTGTTCATTATTCCATATTTTTTTGTCATTTTATCGGAATTTTTAATTTTAAAGTGAAGTGAAAGTAATCAAACAGTCACTGAACTAATAAAATTAAAATTAAGAGTAATTAAATGTATTCTTTAAAAATATAAGGATCGAATCATTCAGCAGTGGAATTTTGCGTGTACCGTAGACAATGATTCTATATTTGATAAATATCTGAGAGGATTATTTGATATAACTTTGTGTGATTCAACAAACAAAATTTAATATATTTTATAAATAAATATTTTTTTTTCCAAAAGAGCATAATATTTAGACATCCAGTTATATTACAAACAGAGCAGCAATATTTAAAAAGGGAATGTTTAAAAAATTTTCCACACTGCTTACTTCAGAAATTAAATCGTAATTGAAAATCCAAAGTATCAAAAAATTATTAAAACCATGCTTTAATCAGATTACGGAATACTGAATAAAAAAAAACCTACAATCTTATATCTTCGTCAGATAAAATGAAATATATCTCCAAATACAAATATGTGTATAAATTTTAAAAACGATTCGAGTGCCATTACAACTATGAAACAGATTGTTGTAAAATATATTTATGTTAAATAATTAATTTCTAAAAATTTAACTATAAGTATATATATTAAATAAAAATTTTGGTATCCAGCAACGATAGCTAATCTAATTACCAAATATCCTTGAAAAATATTTCAAATTTTATGATATGAAATTTATATTTGTTCTGAAATATTTTTGAAATTAAATACAGCGACTTTTAAAATGAACCTCAACAAACTAAAATAATAGTATATATTTCAGCTTGTATATATAAGCTTAAATACCAAAGTCAAATTTTATTAATTTGTGATTGTTTCAACAAACTATAAAGAGTCTGAAGTTCTTAGTTTAAATTTTATTTACTGATTATTTCCTTATAAAATTGTTATGTTCTGTATAATATAAAGAAAAATAAATACATCGTAGATATTATGATTATAGAGTACTAACGATTGAGTCTTTGAAGTTGGGAAAAACGAACATTTAAATTGAGACCTAATCTTTTTTTTTTTTTAATTTATGATGCGATTTGATGTCAACAACAAGACATCAGGATGCTTGAATTTATTCGATTAAAATCAGTTCTGTTCAATTTCAAACTATCTGGTTAGGAATAATTTAAACAGATTAAAGATTCAGTCACGATTTCTATTATATTTAATTTGAATTGAGTACCGTTAAATTGGTAGTGACCATTAAATTAGTATTGCATTTCAACGCCAAATTTTAAAATGCAATACTGATTTGAGATTTAGATTAAATGAAGTTCGAAATGCAGAAGATATAAGGACATTGCAAACTAATTTGGAAGTTGCTCATAGTTTGAACTTCTGAATACTAAAATCTGGGGAGAAAATCGTCCTCGGGATTAGATTTGATTTTTATGGAATTAAATGTAAAAACAGTCTGGATGAATTTACAGATAAATTTTATTAATTAGTTCCGAAAAGTTGATTAACATTTCTCTTACATATATAGCACTTCATTTGAATACTTTCGCTAATGTAAATGCATTTTATTGATAAAAGAATGGTTATTAGAAAAGTTAAATAATTTCTTCTCTCTTTATATATATAGTGGTGGTCAAAATTGTGGACACACTTGAAACTTTTGGTTTTTTTAATTTGTGAGCTTATAGAAAATGTAACGTTTCACAAAATGCGAATTATTATATATAATTTTAAAAATAATTTAATGTTGACTTCAGCACAAAAAGCAAAATTCAAATATTTGGAATACAAAAAAAAATGTTGAGCGACGATAATTATCGAAATACATTAGATGCTGATGACTGAAGTAAGTTATCAGTAGTTAGTAAGACAGCCTTTTTATTACAGCTTCACACTGAGGTTTCATTGAGCTGACGAGAGTTTTAATCTCTTCTTTCGTTATTTCATGATGTCAGGAAACAATTATGGCCTTAATTATCTTTAATTTGATGAAAACCACATATTTACAAGAGTTTTCAAACGGTGCCATAAGTTCTCAATAATTTTGAGTTTAAGACTGTTTCCTGGCCATGATAACAATTCAATGCTCTTTGTACTAAACCACTCATTCGATATTTTTGTTGTGTGGCAAAGAGCTGAATTCTTCTGAAAAATAAATGTGTTGTTGGAAAAGAGATCACTGATGAAAGGTGAAAGTTGTGGCTCTAGAACAGTGTCAATGTACTTTATTGCATATAGTGTCCCATCGATAAAATGAAGGGGACAAATACTGTCTGCTGATTGCTTGAATGTAGTCAGGGTGTAGCTCTTCGCTTATTCTACGTCTTGCATATTTTCAACATCACTGCCGAATAACAATATATTTGTTTCATCACTCCATATAACTTGTGACCACTGATCATCTGTCCAATTAATTCATTTCTTTGCCCACTGTAATCACTGAAATCTTTTTATACATTGTTGTAAATTAAAATTAGGATTTTTTTCATTGAATTCTACCTCTTAGTCCAACATCTAATAATCTTCTACTGATTGTTCTTGAACTGACAGAAATACCAGCATCATTTAATTGACTTCTGAGGGTCGCTTATGACATTATTCTATCTTGGAGACATTGTCATTTTATTCTTCTGACATCAGCAGATACTGTGCACCTTTTTCAGCCATTTTCTGCTGTGTTTTTAATTGAATTTGTTTCCTGATATCGTAAACAAAGCTTTCGGACACCAGATGTAGTCACTGATCCACCCATCTGTCTTGCAATTTCAGCATAGGAAAGACCACTTTCTTGTGACACAATAATCTTAGTTCTCTTTATAGGCGTCCAATATATTCTCTTATCTGATGTCGTTTCTTCTTGAAATAAATATTAGAAATATTTACTGAAATTCCAACGGCATATTAAAACATTTAACAGAATTTCTAACTTGCAATTTTATTACATAAAAAACAGTCGTCCTTCTACAAAAAAGAGCACAATAATGACTTGTTCTAACTTTAAACATAATATTAGCTGCTGCTAGCAGTTATTAACATTTGATTGGTTCCCAGAATAAGAACAGGCCGTGGTGGCCTGGTGGTAAGGTCTCGGCTGCGGAACCGGAGGGTTTCATGTTCGGGACCCGATTCCATCGAAGAACCGTCGTGTAAGGGGGTCTGTTGCAAGTTAAATCCGTCCTGACCAAACGTCCTACCGCTGGTGTGGTGTGGACTCGAGAGGGGGGTGCGAGCTCAGGTGTCATCCTCGTCATCTGACCGCGGTTCAAAATTACGAGGTCCGTCCCAAAATAGCCCTAGTGTTGCTTCAAACGGAACGTTAATATAACTAAACTAAACTAAACCCAGAATAAGAACAGTGATTTGCCAGGAAAGCTAGAAATTACAATCCACTTCAACATTGACTTTGTTGTTCAGAGTACAGTAGAAATAACTTTTTTGTATTGGAAATATTTGAATTTTCTTTTCGTATTGAAATCAGAATTAAATTCTCTTTAAAATGATAAACAACAGTTTGCATTTTGTGAAATGTAACACTTTCAGTAAACATGCAAAGTTAGAAAACATAACGTTTTTCAAAAGTGTCCACAATTTTGGCTACCACTGTATATGTATTATCTAACCGTAATATGCAAGTCATTATTTATATATAGATTAGATTTGGGAATAAAAATTAATTGAAAGATTTGCAAGGAACCTAATTATTTAAATTAAAAGCAAGTAATAGTTTATATTCCAACTTTAGCTCAAAGATCACTAATTTTCTTAAGCATTCTGTTTAACAAGATTGCATTTGATTTTCTGTGCAAATAAATGTCCTTATTCATATGCATATATTTTTTATTTAGAAATTATGATTTGCAAAGTAAGCTCTTCAACGTATATAGTGGTAATGCTAAATTAATATCTCGATAATAACGTTTGCAAAAAAAAAAAAAAACCCCTTAACATGTATAGTACAATTTTTAAAAAGTGTATGAATATTCCTTAGAAATAATCCTCTTTAATACTGCAAGAATTTATTTCGTAAATAATTCTGCCAGATTATAATTAAACAAAATTCTAAATATATATTCTGTGAATTTGCAAGTCAGTTTGAGGAATATTTAATTTTGTAATTTTGAATTTAAAGTATTCTAGAGACGGTTTGTTATTCTCAAGAAGACCGAAAAATGTAACTTCATTTTCTTTTAAACTTTAGAGTCGTATACAATTTTCGGGGAATAAAATAGTAAAAATAATCCAATTTTGTAATCTTCATAAGAAATTGCAAATGTCACATTCTGACAAATTCGCCAGAAAAAATGCCTGAAAACTGAATTTCTAATGCATTTTTCTGCTTTGGATTATTCAGAAAAATGTCAGTGTTTATTCAATGGATTATTCTCTATTTATATTCAAATGTGACGAAACACATTCAACAGCAATGGTTTCTTGACATTCAAAAATATTTGTAAACGTATTCATAATTCCAATAATAATGTATAACAAATATATTTTAAATACGAATTATTTGTTGTGACAATGCCTGAAAACACAATTTTGTTGATGGATAATTTAAATTATTTTCTATGTTTAGAAAATTTTTAATGTAATCTCCAATTAAATATTTAATTATTATTAGAATAACGTTGTTTAATTTTAAGATGTTAAAAGAAACTGGGAATTATCTTCGCAATATATTTTTCTGACCCTTAGAAAAAGGAGTGTAAAAATTCAAATAGAAGCATTGCGCCTACACCAGCCTATTATTTGTAACTATGTCTAATTTGCAAAAAGATGCAATAGTATGTGTGAGTGGTAAAATTTTAAAAATAAGAAATATTCCGATAAATAATTGTAGCAAAATGAAATTCTTATAAATTTTAAATTTGTACATTATAATAATTTAGATTCTTATTATTTTATTGTCTCTGATTATGACAAAGAATTATGATGGAAAATAATGATATTAAATGAACTATATACAATTTGCCAAGTACTTAAACAAGTTAAATATCAATTTTTTCTAATATACGAAAGTAAATCGTATTATGGTAGAAAATGTAAAGAAAAAATACGTTATTATTTTGGTAATCGATGGAATTGCTCCTATTTTTATGAGCATCCTATAGAAATCAGCCATAGGTGCTTGCAACAGATGTGATCACACTGACCTGCTGGGGTTCGGAGGGGGAATACTAGCCTATTTAATACCTTGGTGTTGATGAGTTTGACCTAATAATAAAATGTTGGAAACATGCAATAAAGGAACTGAGTAAAACCATTATGACAAATGTTATAAATATTCTAAAAATGATGATAAAATAATAAAATATTCAA
Source organism: Argiope aurantia (assembly GCA_026543865.1). Lineage (NCBI taxonomy): Eukaryota > Metazoa > Arthropoda > Arachnida > Araneae > Araneidae > Argiope > Argiope aurantia. The sequence continues at coordinate 977,119 of JAPMOR010030028.1, read as the reverse complement.
TAATCTTGGCAAATAAAGCCGCAATTATTCAAAAATTATAGGAAAAATACGAGAATATGAAAAGAACTGAAGAATGTTGACATCTGAATTAAATATTATGTTAGCTTGAGAACAAATTGAAATTTTAAAAAGTCAATGGCAATTTCCTTATCACTTTTATAACTTCTCGTCTTCTCGTTCGTAACTGTGGTATGAAGGATTATGTTATTTGCAATCGCTAAAATAATCTGCTCGTACACTTCCTTGAAGGGTAACAGGTATGCAGAAAAAAAAATGTAATTACTCTGCTACTAAGCTAGCATTCTGATTCCTACAGTCTAAATCCCTGGTATTTTAAAACGTTCTATTTACTGAAATATATAATTTTTTTTGGAAAACGTCATGCATACATCAGCATGCAAATAATTTTATTTTCCTATTCAGTATTCTTTTTCTGAGATACCTTAAATGCTTAGTTTCTCAATTTTTGATTTTTTTCTTTATAATATCGAAGTTAAAACTGCTGCTTTATTAATACGAACAACATAATACGTGATTACCAAATATCTTTTAAATAATGACTCGGAAACTAGTCATACAGAATGCTTCCTCAAATATTTACATATGATAATTTTTAACTAAGGAATTGCATTTTTGAAATCAGTCCTCTATATTTAAACGCATATCCCTGATGATTTTGCCGATATAATCGTGACATTTCGAGTGTACATAGACGAATGTAAACGAAACATCTTATTAATTTATAATGCTAAGTTACTTTTTGTCTTATTTCCAACGTATCTTAGTTATTGAATTTTTATTTCAGCTTACAATAAAAAGATAATATAATACATTTTTGTTTTTTTTTAAATCAGAAAGAAAATATTATCAATATTAAGTGCCTAAATCACGTCTGGGTAGTCAATATAGCAATTAAATGCTACAATTAAAGCGAAAACTCATTTTTTAACATCAAACGTTTTATTGAAGTCCTTCAATACATTAAGAGCGTCCAAGGACATAAATTATATAATATGTGAATGTGCGAGCAATATATAATTTATAGTAGCAATAGAGAGCGAATTCTACATAGAAACCAGTGTACTAGAATGAATGGTGTAGAATAGATAGTATTGAAAAAATACAAATACCTTATGCTATATGATAAATATAATTAGTTTCCTTCATAGTACACTATTTTAATGCAAAAAGATAATCCATACGAAAACACAAATACCTACAAGCTTGTTCAGAGATTGGTGAAAATCAATCACCACACTGCAAAAATCGAATATTTTTTTAAACATTTCAAATATCTGGATTTGAAATATCAGAAAAGAAAGATTCTTTTGCTGCAATTATGAAAAAACCGCGAAATTCAGTTAGCATAGCAAAATAAATACGGGTAAACGATATTATTTAACCAAATGATAAGTATTGTCACTTATGTGAAAAGAATACGGATTATCTAATTGTGTACTGAAAATACCATAACCGCAGCCGTTAAATACCGGAGTTTTCAGCATGTTAAAAGGACCTGAAAATATTTGAATCTAAAAATTTATCTCGTATGCAAATTTTATAAAATAAAAAGAAACAATATATTTGAAGATAGAGTATAATAAAAATGTTTTAAAGTATGACTAGCTCATAATTTCCTTTTTTTACTTTTCACTATTTAAGATATTGTTACCAATTATATTTTGTGTTAATAAGTATGAAAAAATCAGAAAATAAGTATTAAAATTATGTCGAATTATTACCATACCAATTTCTATATCGACACAATTTTTTTTCAATTATTGTAATTAAATACATCTTGAATGTTCCGATTTTGCCATTTTTTAATAAATATATTTACGATATGAAATATTGTATATTACATTTCTGCAGGAGTAATAAATATGCTATAAGGTAAAATGTATCAATCTAAAACAGCCACTAACGTCCAGCCGAGAGACATGCATTAAGAAAATTACACTCTAGGTGAAACAATAGCTATAACAGCCTCATACATTACAAGAGAAAGCAAGCTTTCAGCTAATACAACTTACAGTACATAGTCTATTTTAGTTCTCGATATTAAGAGCGTCAGTCGGGCATTTTTATAGATAAATTTATTCCTTGTGGCTCAGAGAAAAGGTCACGCTTTTCTGAGAACATTTAATAGAAAAAGTAGACATTTTGCAAAACATAACTCTTTTGAATATTCTTTACCTCAATTATCAGTGACATTCTAGTAAAACGTTTTTAAAATATTAGCTCTTAAATGCATAATTATTTGTTTTGAATTTAAAAAAAATCTTTTATTATAGGGAAATAGTCATAGGTTACGTAAAAAAAAAAAAATCCTAGTGGTAATATGATATATTGAAAAAAGTTGTATGTAGACTTTTTGCAACATAGAGTATTTTCTAAAAAATATAGTTTATATCGAATGTAAATTTCAAATATAACGTCAAACATCGACAGCTTACCTGACAACAAATGAGAAATATTTTTTTAACAAAAAGATTAGATAAATAACTCCTCGACAATAGAAACTTTCTCTTTAAGCAACACACACTGAACTTCAAGACCTACCACATTCAAGGTTAAAACAAAAACGATATAATTTACTCGAGAAAAGTGATGTCAACTTTTTTTCTTCAGTACATGATTTATTGTTTATGGTTTTCAATGGGTTTTCGAATAAAATTAAGTGGGACTAGATATCGGCATTTGGCAACAATATGCATTTGAGGGTTAATCCGCATTGATGAAGTCTGTTGGAAATTCAGAAATTATGTTGCGTAAAATATAATAAAATAGTTTGGAAATATTACGAAAGAAATGTTCCGGAAATTTTCATATTTTAAATTTTTTTCGTTTTACTACACATATCTCGGTATATAAAATCAGTTACTATATCATATTCTGATGTGTTAAGATATCGAAGAATTACAGCTGACATGTTATTCACTGAGTAATTAGAATTCAAAGAGAAAAAGAAGAATCGATGTTTTTGACTAACGAACATTATTTGTATAAAAAAATTGAAACAGGTACAATACCACTAAAATATTCATTAAAGCAAAATAGTTTATCTTACTGAAATACAAAAATTTAAACAATATCAAGCCTGCATTCATATAGGATACTAACCGCTACTTCCGACCAGTGTAATACATTTTTATAAAATTTAAATGCAATAGCGTTAGAAACCTTAAATTTTTTGCTGTTTGAAAAATAGGTTTTACGATTATTTTAATGGCAAGACGGCAGTTTAACTATACTCTTGAGATTCTAGAAAATTGAATCAACAAATAGTGGTATTCTCTAAGGTTATCAACGTGTCTGGCATAGGATAGCAATTTTTGGGAGTGATGAGTTCTGAACATTTTTTGCTTCTCTTGAGTAAAATTATTGACCCATGTTATTAATTTCCACCATTTTTACAATTAATAAATATAAGATGTACATTGTTATGAACTAACATACATTAGATTGAATTCCTAACTGTTGAAAAAAACAGCAAATATGAGCTTTGTGTCAGTTTAATTTTTAGTTCAAAGTGTTAACAAATTATTTGTTTTTAATATTAAAATCTACAAAGATTAATATTCTACAACATAAAAATAAAATTAATAGGTATTATATGAAATAAATTTCAAGATGTCAAACAGTACATCGTAGATTTCTTCGTTTGATGATCATATAATCGACATCTTATTCTATCAGGAAAGTATATGTATTCCAGACGCTTCAAACCTGTCTCAACCCATTATTACTACGTAGAAATTTAGAACAATTTTCATATCAGACTTCTTTGTTTTTCTGCCCTCTGTTTTCGATGCGTGGAAATTTTTAAAACAATTTGCCGATTATTAGAAAAATCGTATAACGGTATTCGAAATAATGTATATCCATTATGTGGTTAAAAGAAATGAGATGTTAGCATTAATGTAAATGTTTTTAATAATAAACAGCAAGATTAAGTTTTAATTCTTCTTTAATGTACACATGCTTTATAATGAAATATTAGATTTAATATATTGGTTGTGTGTTCCTAAATAGGATTGTAATATTACTGTCGGAAACAAGGACTTAACTGGAACCAGTTTTGACTGAAAAAAACTTTCCCTCCCCGCCAACAGGGATTTGTTTACTTCCTCTCGTTTTGGCGGCAAACCAACGAACGCGATTCTGTATTCTCTTCTAATTTGTAAATATATTTTTAATCATGTAACACAGCGATTCTCAACCTGTGGGGTGCGCCCCCTAGGGGGGGGCGCGAGAACACAATAGGAGGGGGGCGAGATATCCAAAAGTAAATATTCAAAAAAATGATTAATTGACTGAAAGGAAAGCACATATACACATTGAAAACAAAATACATTTCGACTAAACTTAATAAAAACATACTAAATTAAAACTAATTTAATAATTATTAGTCACTTCCTTGGGGCTATCTTGCAGAGCAAAATTTTTCGAAGGAAAGCTTAATATTAGAAATAGCTACTCTGAGTTCTGTTTTATATTTTGTCTTCAAAGGAACCACAGCAGAAAATCCAGTTTCACAAAGGTAGGATGTTGAATGGTAATAGAATGTGAAATGACCTTGCTTTTAGTGCAGAAAAATCATCCTTACTCCTGCCCATAATTCAAATAGTCATTTATTACTAAATTGTCTTTTAGTTTCTCCACTTGTCGTGAAGTCTATGAATTTTTCTTCCTCATCAATTGAGAGTCCTTCGGGAGACTTATGAAATGGATCTCTAATCCAGTCGTAACTTGCTATCAGTTTGTCGCCAGCATGAAAATACATTTAAAATTCTTTGCCAGCATGGCTAAATGATTTTCAATAGTTACAAAAACGATTTTTACATGTTCTTCTTCAGCCTTGTAAGTTTCAGTACAATCATCCACATTTGCAAACATTGTTAGGTTTTTTGCTTTAAATTTCTGCTCCACAATTCCAATTTTCTACAAAAAACATTAAATTATCATTCGTATCCAACATATGTGTATTCCCACCTTGGAGTTGATGATTCAACACCAATAGGTCGAATAGGTCGAATCCTCCTTCGAATAGGTCGACCAGCACCTCAATTTCATCACAAATAAACCATTGCGAAGATTCTCGGTCTTCGGTTTATTTTCTTCTTCTAGAAAAATGGCGATTTCTTCTCTTAATTCATAAAGACGTTGCAAAAATTTCCCTCGTGATGACCATCTTGCCTCGCAATAAAATAGTAAAGCTGAATGTATTGAACCCATGTTTTACAAAGTGCGGAAAAAATTCTCAATTTCAGGGGACTCATTTTTATATAATTTACTACGGTTACAACCGTAGTTAACACAATATTCAGACCATGATTCATTTCTTTCGAGGCCAATTCTTCTCTGTGGATCATGCAATGTGTGCACTGAGGTGATTTTTGTTTTACAAGTGCTTGTATACCTTGGAATCTTCCGGACATTGAACGAGCCCCATCGTTGCGTATTTCGACGCAATTTTTCCGTTTTAAGTTTGCCTCGTTCATAAAATCATTTAAAATAGCAAATAATGCGAAGGCCGTTGTTTTGAAATGTATTGGTTTACAGAAAAATAGTTCTTCTACTTCTGATATATTATCACAAAATAGAACATAGGCAATTAAATGAGCATCTTTATTACTATCTTTTGCTTCGTCAAGTTGGATTGAAAACAATTTGTCACGCAACTTCGAGAAAAGATTACACTGTACATCTTCAGCTATATCTCCAATTTGACGAGCATCAGTATCATTTGAAAGAGGTAGGGACTGCAATTGTTTTAAAAAATTGTCTTCAAACATAGTTTCTACAATCTCAATTGCTGCTGGTAAAATAAGCTCTTCACCAATGATGTGAGGGTTTTTACATTTGGCTATTTTATATGAACTTTGTAAGATGCAATTAAAGCTTTTTTATTCTAAGTTTTTTTTAAAAAAAATGGTTTTTGCTTTTCATATGATTTTAATTTTAATTCGAAGAATTGTCTGAGTTTGTTGACGTACTCACTATGAAGCGTTTCCAAATGTCGTTTTAGTTTATTAGGTTTCATGCTGTCTGCGGCAAAAATCTTTGAGCAAATGATACACAGGGGCCTTTCTTCATTTATTTTCTTGAATATTTTCTTGATTTTATTTTCCTCGTCTGTGTACTTGTTGATGCTTGATTATCTATAATGCTTGCTTACTTTAGCTTAAAATTTATCCATGAGTCTGTATAAATCAGCTGCCGTGAATATTTAATATGGTGAATTGCAATCAACACGAAAACATATATAACATACACTTTCATGATAGATTCAATAGCGATAAAAGGATCGACTCGAATGAGACTAGCTGGATTTGAAACTTGCGTTATCGAACATTTTCCTTCTTCCTATGAGCAAACATTTACTCCACGTATGCTCGAGACGGCATCGGTCGTGTGGATTCCCTTCCACAAACATTGTTTATTTTTTCTCTTTTGTTTAATCATGCTTCTGTTTTATTTATTTTATTATTCGAAAAAATGTATTCCCAGTTTCTAAATTTAGCTCACTCCTTCTAGGTTAACTTTCATTAACGAATTTTTCTTTTTTCATACTCTTTTAACGTTATCTCCCTGTTTGGCTTTCCTTTCAAATATAATATTTAAGTTTTCCCCGATTTCATTCGCTTTATCTATTCACCGCCCGCTAGTCCAGAATGCAAGATATGGTTTCTCGCCAACGTTGGCTCGCTTTTACTCTTGTTTTGGCAGTTAGTTAAAAATAATTTAAAAACAGATTCGAAAATACTCAGTTTACATCATTGTTGTATACATTTTATTGTAAGCGGGGGGGCGCGATCAAAATTATGATTGAAAACTGTACCGCGAATACTGAAAGGTTGAGAAACGCTCATGTAATATGTAACCAAGTAGCCATTAAATAATCTTCTTAAAGATATTTTCCCCGTATTAATGAAGTCATAATCACTTAACCTACCATAAATTCGAAATTTGAGATTTTCAGCTCTAACCAGATGGATACATCATCAATATGTAAACAAAGAGATTCCAACAAAACAATCAAGATAAGCGATTTTATTTGCCTATAATTTAGAGATTGTTCGTGATGGAATATTATTTGGAATCCTTTTCGGCATAATTGGTGTGGTTTATTCCAATTTAGAGCTGAAAAATATATATTAGAATTTTGAACTGATTTATTATTGAATTTATATATTATTGAATCATACTGAATATAAATTCCGAACTGTTCAATTCTAAAAATGGATGATAAAAGTGGCAGCTTAAGAAAGAAACGGGGAGTATCGAGAACATCTGGTACTAAAATTTGCAAAACTATTGAAACAGAACTAACTAAAACAGATGCAAATGACGATAAGTTAGAAATGTTAGAGCAGCTTCTGTTGAGTCAAGCGAATTAAAAAATTTGATTCACAACTTGAAGAATTCGTTTCAGAAGATAAATTAGAAAAAAGTAAAAGAAGTAGCGGAATACACTCAAAAAATTATAATTTGGAAATTTAGAGCGACAAAAAAAAAAAAAAAACGCGATGAAAATGTTGATTCTTTGAATGTTCCAAGTTATTGTTATGAAGAATCATCGAGCATTAAATTGCCGAAACTTGTGATACCTAAATTCTACGGGCAATCAAGTCTATGACTTTCATTTTGGAACTCCTTAAATCAGTCTTACATGAAAATGATTCGTTAAGGGAAGTCAGTAAATTTAATTACTTAAAAGCAAACCTAGGTGGTTCTGCCCTTAGTACCATAGAATGATTTGTGTTAACACCAGAAAATTACGAAATTACCATAAAATTACATAAAGAACGATTCGGAATATCGGATGTTCTCCTTAATACCCATTTGATTAATTTACTGCCAGAATGAAATATCAAGATCCTGCAGCACAAAAGAGTTGTGTTCGGAATCTCCTTCAATCCTTTCCTTCTGGGAGCTACATTAGAACTTCATTTAAAAAATGCTGCAGATCGTCTCAAGGAAACAGCACAGCAACTTCTACATTGATAATTGTCTTTTCAGCATCAACAGGAAAGCAGAACTCGCTAGATTTATTTTGGAATCGCAAGCACTATTTTCTACTGCCAAGTTTGAACTTCGAGGGTGGGAGCATTCTCCTACTGAAGACAAAATTGAAGAAAGTCAAGAAGACAGAAAGGTTCTCTTTCTTGGACTTCTGTGGAATTTGCTAAAGGACACTATATCACTAGATTTAATAAGTTTGATGAAAGAAGATAAATGACCTACTACAAAAAGAAAGATCCTGTCAACCATTCATCGAATCTTTGATCCGATAAGATTTTCTTGTCCAGTGACAATAGAGCCCAAATCTTTGTTGCTGGAATGCTAGAAATTGGGGCTGAACTCCCTCTGCTGATAACTGAAAGATTCGAATGCTGGGAGATGAAATTCCAGAAATTGAATGCTCTTGAAATACCAAGATGTGTACGTGAGGACTTTGCAGAAGATACCAAATTTTTCATCCATGTTTTCTGTGACGCAAGTCAGTGTGCCTACACTATATGTATCTTCTTGAGATGAATCTGATGATATCACGTCGTGCCAGTTAATACAAGCTAGAAATAGAGTTGCTCCTTTGAAAAAGATCTCTATTCCATGCCTAGAACTTTTGTCCTGCACTATTGGAACTAGATTGACAAAAGCAACCATCTCCGAACTTGGACTTAAGAACATACCAATCTTTTACTGATATGACTCCATAAATGATTTGTATTGGATCAAAAGGAATGAGAATCGGGCTACGTTCTTTTACAACAGGGTACTGGAATTCCGTAAACTCACTAATCATGAAGACTGGAGGCACGTAAGTGGAACATTAAACCCGGCTGACCTTCCATCACGAGGTTCCAATGCCAAGAAACTTCTGAAATCTCTTTGGTGGAAGGGTCCAAATTGGCTGCGAATGTCTATAGAAGATTGGCCCCTTTCAGAAACTATACTAATTTCGACTTTGTAAACTCCTAAAAAAGTCTATTGTGTCTGTCACTAACACCACGACAGTGCAATTATAGTACTTTTCTAAAGTATCTTTCTGAAAAATGATCAGAATAACGGCTTGGATTTTTCATTTTTATAAAAATGAAAAATCCAAGCCGTAATAAAAAGAAAGAAAATACGGCACTCTAGATTTTGAAGAAGTAGAGGCTGCAGAAAAGTTCATTTTAAAACAAGTGCAAAGTCAATGTTTCGCGGGGAAAGAAAAACTGAACTTACAGGCATTCTTGGATTCAGATAATTTGTTAAAAGTAAAGACCAAAATTTCTCGAAGAAGTGATCTACCGACATTTAGATTTCCATTTCTGCTGCCTTCAAAGCGTGATGTTACAGGAAAATTTATTTTTGAAAAGCATGTTGAATTTAGTCATGCTGGGATAAAGATTTTGATATCGAGTTTAAGATATAATTATTGGATCTTAAAAAGCAGGAAGAAACTACGTCAAGTAGTAAGGACTTGTGTAATATGTCAAAGTTTTTCATCTTAGCCATTAGAAGTAGTAAGTGCTCCACTACCCGAAGATCACGTCAGAGATGCTTATGTTTCTGATGTAATAGAAGTTGACTTGTGCGGACCACTATATTTGAAAAACAAAACCAAATGTTGAGCTGTATTTTTTACATACGCAGTTTATTGTGCAGTCCACATTGAGCTGGTAACTAGTTTATCAACAGGTAGTTTTATTCTAGCTTTACGAAGTTTTTTTATTTCTAGACCAGTTACAATTTATTCAGATAATGGAACCACAACTTAGTGGTTACTTCTAATGAGCTGAAATCAGTTGATTGGGGGAGAATACAAGAATATGCCTCAGTAAAGAAAATCCTATGGAAATCCAACCCCCCCCCTTCAGCCCCATGGTGGGACGGATTTTGGGAAAGGCTTATAGGTATGTTGAAATCTATCTTACGATAAATTCTTGGAAAGGCCTCCTTACAGTTTGAAGAATTGTACACTGTACTATGTGATGCTGAAGGCATTATAAATTCAAGACATTTGACATACTTAAGTGAAGACAATGAATACTTTGTAGCATTAACACCTGCTGTGTTTTTGCAAGATGTAAAAGAAATAAGAGATCCAAATATATATATCAACTATATGCTAAGAGAATGAATAAAAGATTCTTCTACAGGAAAAAATTGTGTCAAGATCTCAGAAAACGTTTCAGAATCTAATATCTAGGACATCTTAGAGAATTTTTAAAGATTCATAATGAATCTAAAATTAAAGGAGACATTGCTCTCATCCATGATAATAACGTCAAACGAATAAGTTTGACTTTGGGAAGAATCATCAAATTATATCTTGCAAAAGACAAGAACGTTCGTCTCGTGGAAGTCCAGACCAAATCTGGGTCTTTCCTGCGCCCAATCCAGAGACTTTTTCCTCTTAAGATCAGTCAAAGTGAAAAATCGGCTATCCCATGTCTCACAAAGAGTGATTCCCCATCCACAATAATGATTTCTGATGGTACACCTACATCTAGTGACTCTCTTGCTGTTTCAGATGTGAATCAACCAAGAAGATCCCTTTATGGCCGGCTTTTAAACCCAGTGTTTTCCTGGACTCATTTGTTTGAGTTTCGAAAGTCCTCTACGAAACTCAAAGCTGGGAGAGTGTCGGAAAGAAGGACTTGACTGTAAAGAACTTTCCCTCTTCGCCACCAGGGGTTTGTTACTTCCTGTCGTTTTGGCGGCAAACCAACGAACGCGTTTCTGTATTCTCTTCTTATTTTAAATATATTCTTAATCATGTAATATGTAACCAAGTAGCCATTAAATAACCGTCTTAAAGATAAGTTCCCCGTATTAATGAAGTCGTAATCACTAAACCTGCCATTAATGAGAAATTTGAGATTTTCAGCTGTAGCCAGATGGAGACAATAACATCAATATGTAAACATAGAGATTCCAACAAAACAATAAAGGTAAGCTATTTTACTTGACTATAATTTAGAGATTGTTCGTGTTTGAATAATTACAGTATAGTTTCTGATATATAAAGATTCATTATACATAGATACAAACAGAAATTAAAATGTTTATTACAAGCAGCAATCTAGAGAATCCAAGAAGGGAATAAGATGAGAAGTGAGAACCCTATAATAACATGAACCTTTTTTTTATTGGAAAATGATATAAAGTTGAACCCTATTATAACATGAACTCTGATATATGCAAATTAGACTGTTATTAACCATAATTAAAAATGTATATAATAAGAATTTAATAAGGACTAAGGCATACAGTAAAAATTTACAAGATATAATATTTATTAATTTATTGTACCATATTTGAAATTATGTTTTATCTTTATTTAAAATACTGTTTTACATAAAATGTTTCTATATTTGTTATATTATTATAAAAGTAAATATTTGATTCATAATTCAACCAAATGATCCATATTTCGAAAATATATTGCTAAATTCAAATTCATTAACGGGAAATTTACTTTCCTTTTCATTCTTACTTTACTATTTCATTCTGTAAACTGATAGGCTATATAATTCATGAGATATTTTCTTAAAAACTTGTTGTTGATGAAAATGTATTATAAATATTTGTTACACGACTCCTCAAATAATTTTTTTTCAAAAGCAGGAAAATTAGTCGAATTAACTTTTACTATGGCATAAAAATAGAAAACTTTCTTTTTTAAAAGAATTACACTTTCTTCTATAACTACAGACATTACTTTCAGAATTAAAAATACCTTTTACATTATTTCCACAAAAGCAATCCCACAATCCTCGATGAGGAGCCTATTTCAAAATAAACATGTCAAATATGATGAAACATGAGTCCAGGGAGAGTAAGCATACACATTACTATGCCCTGAACATGAAAACATCCCACCTATTAGTCGGCGAAGTGCCCTGTTAACGACATCGGCAACGTTGCTAGTTATAGCATTAGTTTCCACACGTACGTCTAGCTGGGACGCTTACGGCACTGTTAATGGACAAACGATGTAATTAGTGCTTCAACGAATGAGTGCCTTAACGATCAAAGTGCTGCAGGTGGCCGGATGATGTGTCTGACATTTCCATTTCACCGATTCATCGCATTCGGTATGGATGAGCGCAAAATTGAGATATTCCTTCTAGAAGCACATTTTCTAGCTGGTTAATTGTTACGACTTTAGTGATAAGTCAACACGATCGAATATCTAATTTTCAGTTTTAATTCAGTCTTAATATTGTTTTGTTAACAGTTGAAAGTTCCTTGTGACCGTTTTATTATATGGATCGAAAGAAATTCATTAAAGTTATCACTTCCGCAATGAGGAAAAGAATCTGGACTTGTTTGTTTATTGGTAAATGTAAAAATTGAATTACTGCTATCAAGAAACGTACGGTTTTTGAACTATTAAGTGCTTTTGTCTGGTGTTCAATTAAATTACTCTCGAATTCAGTAATGAGAAGTTTTTTAGACACATACTTCATCCAAAAACCTTATATTATCTTTATATAATATGAGATAAAATTAAATTTCACTGCATATATGTGGGTTTGAGTGTTAATCTGAGAACCAATAATGACGAGAATTTAATTATAAATTTTAAAAAATATTTAAAACGGTAAAAGGGACTGGCACAACACTTAAAATAATGAAAAAGTGAGGCTGGTTGAATTTTACACAAATTAAAACATCACGACATCATAAACGTTCGTTTTTCGTACTGCGTGAAGTTCTTCCAACTCTCTCCCTCTAATGGGGAAAAGAGAGCGCCATTACGTCACTCCCATGCGTGTTGCCATCGATTGGGACTAAATCTATACCACATATATAATTTTTTACGGTTATCATTGTACAAATTATGTTTTATGTCATAATGCATATAAGAATATCAAGAAAATAAAGAGTGTATGCTTTCACATTTCAAGAATTTCTGATATATTTTTAAAAATTCTAACCTTTAAATACAGATATTACAATTACTTAAATATGAAGAATTCAATTTGTCAAGATGTGTTCGCCATTTCGATCGAAGAAGACCAATAAAGAAAGGAAAACATGTCGTGCCTCTTTCCCTCACACTATGGGGCATCACGGTAAACGAGATGGGCACAAATAATTATACCATATTTCTTTTTGCAGTTAATAGATAAAACGTTACACAAAAGTTCGCGTTCTACCTTCTTTCCTATAATTATCTGTTAAGGGCCATTTTTACGAGCTTGTAGTAAACAAGAAATGTTTTCTTTTGACAAGAGTGCAGACGACAAAGAGCTAGAAGACAAGTCAAAACCAATGGAAGTCTATAGCTCAATCTAGTGTTTTGTTAGTTGTCTATTCTTGGCTGAAAGGAAGAGGATAAAAGAATCTTATGTGTTCTTCTCCGGGGACATGCAATTCTTTTCAAACTTCTGTAGTTTCTTCCTTCCTGTAACAACTAAATAGGTTTTTATTTTGTGGAATCCGCGTATTCGCATAAAGTGTTTTGTGATTCTTTTTTAGCATATATTATATGATTTTCAAAGTACAGTCCTTTAAAAGAATACTCTAAAACTTGTTAATGTTTGTGATCTATAAAAGCTAAATCCCAAGAAAATAAGATGAAATTTAAGAGAATATCTCCTTTAAAACAAATTATTCAAATAGTGTGCCTTAATGTGGATGATTATAAGAAATATACTTCTACATTCAAACTATCTACTAAAATGTGCATCTTTATTTTTAACAAACAAATACATGAGTCAGTTACATTAGACATTTTCTGTGATTATGCAAAATTACCGCAATAATTTGGTATATTTTGGATATGAAATGAATTAGCATAAATTTGAATACCTTTATCTACACGACAGCATTGTTAGGATTTTTATGTTTTATAAGTTTTATTTAGGAAAACACAGAATTTTCTTATTGGATGAACATTTCAAACTGCCAGTACACGAAGCCAATTTCGAATGATAGTTTAAATAGATAAGATTGGGATGCAGCTTTATATTATTTTAAATGACTGTGAAATCACAACTGTTTATCATTAAGAATTTATTTATAAAAGGAATAAGAGTATTTTATTTTAAATTTGAGCATTTTATTTTTAATTGCATTTTCTCTCACTATTTTTATATTGTTCGAAAATTCAATGAGTTTTTACGTAATCCTTCAACGAAAATATAAATATTTTATTTGTATTCTATTAAGTTTAGCAGTGAACTTGTGTAATTAGTTTCTGATTATTCCTCTTGCTAATGTATTATCATAATTTAATTTGCATTATTATGTTATTGGATTTCTAATTTTTATTCAAGAAACTAAAATATTTTTTTTCAAAAATAGGAAAATAAAATATTGGATTTAAATAAGTGCTTAAAATTAAAAAAGTCGATATATATAATATAAAATAAAAAAATAGATGTAAATATTTGGATGACATTTTCTGATATAAAAATTTATGATCGTATTTGTGGAAAATGCGTTTAAAATTGTAATGATTTATGTTTGAGAATAATTTCATTTGATGCCTTAAATACTAAACATATCAACAATTCTCTAATGCGTTTCTAATTGCTTGAGATGAACAATAAGACATATTTTTCCAAAAGATTGTCTTTCTTTAGTTATTTTCCAAGAACATTTTAAGGAGATTAAATAATTTTAATGTGTTTTTAAAATTAATTATACAGAGTAGCTAATTATTGTAGAACTAACTGTAAGTTTGTATTATTAAATAAAAATAGTCGTAAGATCATGAAAAATAACTGAAATATTAATACTAATACAAATAATATTTGACATGAAGGTACTTAAAGAGAAAAAAAGCAGCTGACTTATTGATGTGAAATATATATATATATAAAATGATAAAACAAATACATTTTTTTTTTTAAAACAAGCAGAAAATTGAGTAAGGTTAATAAAACTGAGACTATTTATGCAATGTATTTTCTTGATTGATGATTCTTTCAATCTACTTATGTGGTACTAGTTTATTTTAAGCAAAATTAATATTTTTCAACACTAAAACTAACGCTTATTACAATTTAAAAAATTTAAATAATATTAAATTATTTTTCCTTGAAAAATGATAAAATATTTATATACATCTACTGAAATTTATATCATCTTTATTTTGTTAAAGATTTGATGTTTAATATGAGGTATTCGTGAAATCTATCAAAATGAAAATTTTCAAATCATATATAAATTGAAAAAACATAGCAAAATTTAATGTGTATTAAAAAAATTTTTGAAAGAAAAAATTTAGTTTTGATCTTTTTCAACAATTTATATCCTAATGTTATTAAACCACATTCATTATACTTCATTATGATTGAAGTTGCCTTATTCACTTATGGTTCAAATTTTCAGTTTCTTTTCAATAGCCGGAATATAACATTTTTATACTTATTTAATAGTTAGTTTTGATGGTAATACCTTTCAACATAAATATGAAAATCATGATGATAATATTTATACAGACTAAAATGGCGTTTTTACTATGCAGTGGATATGGAAATAAATCGCTTATTAATTTTCGATTATACTCTGTTAAACGATGTCAGCAGCTTCCCTAATTAGACCATTAGTTCCCACACTTGCGCCTGGAAGGGATGCTTTCGGTGCTATTATAGTAGCGAAACTATATAATTAGTGTTGCAACAAATTGAATCGTAGTTACCAAACTACTGCAGGTAGCAAGGAATTGCACCAGACAGATTTCATGGAATATGCCTTTGCATTCGGCATGGATGAGTATTCAGAGAAGATAAAGAGGTTTAGAGAATATTTTTATAGTTACATCATGATTATTAAATGCAGTAGAATATTCTCGAACTTACTATATCTCCCTAAATTGTGTAAATTAAGAAAAGATAAATATAGGTTCCAAAAATATAAGCAATATCGTTATAAAAATGTTGACGACTTTTAATGAAAAATTATGATTCTTATATAAATAATATATTCCCATTTTTATTATCACATTTAAATATTTTCTGAAATATCTGCGCAAATATTCGTGTATCATAGAAATTTATGATTGCAAATGTGTTATTCCTATGCTATTTGTGCTTATTTGTATTGGGTAATGTGTTATTCCTCTCTCAGAGGGCAACACCAATCAGTAATCACTAAAACTGTTAATTGCGCAAGCTTCTGCGTCTCGATGAGCAGAAAGAAATCGAGACGAAGGAGTTGATATATGGCTGCTATTCCGTAAGGACACTTCGAAACTTATACTCAATCAGAGACAAAGGACGAGGGCTTTGCAGCTCGTTTAATCAAACTTGCAAAGCATTTTAGGAAATTGTTTTTAATACATCATCAGTTAATTTTTCTTGTTAATTTTTACTCCTTTAACTGTAAGTAATCATTTGTAAATGATTACTATTTTTGAATCTTCAATAAATAGTGTTTTTACTTTTTCATGTGTATTTTATATCTAGAGGGTTTTATTAAAACCTCCTTGACATAACCACCGACCGTTTAAAAAAACTCTGCCTATATTACTCGTAATATATAAGAAGCCTTACTTTATTCAGTTCATTGCTCTAATTTTCTTAATATATTTTAATGCATACACTTATTTCGATATAAGGAACAACAGCATTTAAAAGTAGAAATATTTTTAAAACATTTATACCATTAATTAGACATGTTTAATCTTGAATATAAGAACAGGAAAATTTCTAAAATTTCATTAAAATCATATCTCATAATAAAGCCGACTCAATAAGGAAAAAAAGAAAGCTGTATCTTTTATATTTTAATATTCAACAAGGGGGAAAAAAGACAGGATGAAATGTCAATAGCCATACTGAAAACGATTTTTAACTTTAGCTTTTATTGAGAAGTATTGTTGTAAAATGAACATAAAATATTTTTTTAAAAAAATTGAATTAATGCGCTGCAAAATATTTTTTTAAGTATTAAGATGAAGTAAAAATCATTAAAATCTGTTTTGAATTGAGTTATATTTTCTGAAATTATTGCTAAAAATACCAGATTATGCTTAGATTTAATTAAAATCACAATTAAATGCTTTTTTTTAAATCGATATGAAATGCAAGTTTCCACTTTTCAAAGTATATACGCACCATGTTTGATAGCTGTATGTCAAACGGTCTGCACTGTAGAACACCAACACACACTTCGGCCTTTTTTAGTGGAGATTTTTGTAATAAATATTTTAAAAATGGTTCTGGAAAGATTGAGTGCCATTTTTGTGGACCTCAAAAATAAATGTAATAGAGTATCTGTCTTATTAAGGATGCTTCAAAGGATAATATTGATTATTTATTTTGCATGACATTCTATTAATTTTTTAAAAAATTATTAAGCATTTATTTCTTTTATGTTTTTCGTCTCGAATTTCTAATAAAAACCCGGATGAAAAATTCATTGATGTATTTTTTGGCACTGTAGAGGCATCTATTGAGCGTAAAGATTTCAATTTCAGTATTAGTTTTATTTGCATAGTAAATATGTGCAAGTAAACTCAATTCTGAACATTAACATATTAAGAAAAAAATTATCTTTTTTTAGGATACTTTCTTAACTATCTAAAAACCTACCTACCTAAAACTAAACTATTTAAAAATATAAAGAGAAAAAAACCCGAAATTTTTGGTGTTTCCAACATCCAAAAGTGCATTTTTCTAAATGATTTCTTCTGTAAAGAACTAATTTTCATCCTTAAAAAGTGACATGATATCCTAAAGAAAGATAAAAATAACACCACAACTGAATTTAAGACATCTGAATCGTTTCAGCATGTTAATGTAATTTTTTTTCTTTTTAGTTCATTGATGTTGACAACATAATTACTACTTTCATTATCAAAAACTATATAATTACATTAGACTGAATTCCATTCGTCCGTATACTCAAATATATATGGATTTGAATATCATTAATTTTGGATACATTAAAAAATTTTTAATTAACTTTATGGGCAATATTAACGAAATGACGTTCAATTTCTACTTTTTTTAGAATAAAGGTGAAATTATTCTAAGCGGCAATTACTATATTGATCAGAAGATAGTGTTTTTAATATTTATAACTTGTAAATTAGTTGTAATACAGTAAAAGAAAATTCTCAATGTATTTTTTTTTTCCTAAGACGAAAAAAAAAATGAATGCTTCTCAGCGCAATGAAGGGAAATTTCGAAATTATTTGTCCCATTTGTATACATAAGTGAAATAATTGGTATAGGACAGCTACTAATTAACATCAGATGCAGCATGTAGTTGTCGTTATATCAAAATTCCGTACACATCAATCCACACTAAACAAAACAGAAGACATTTTGATGTAATAACTGTAGTACTAACACCATAAGCACAGCAACCGCATGTAAAAAACAACAACAATTTGAAAACAAATTTATCTAATAATGCATCTAACCCGATTTACATCAATAAAATAGATTGATAAATTTGATTTGGGACAATAGATACAAAAGTGGCGATAATTCGCGAATAATGATTGAACGTCAAATGCAAGGTCTAGCTCCAAACGTGGAGATAATTGACAGAAATCATATGTAAATTGTTGTTATGCATCATATTTTGAATGCAAACGATTGAAACATGATGGAAGGACACATGATTTGTTAGCATAAATAAATCTTTATTTCTATAATTCCATGTAAAATTTCTTTCTTCTGTTCTTTGAAGATTATAAGGATATTTATCTTAAATATAACCAATAAAAAAATGCAATATAATATTGTCTAGATAATTTTTATGTTTCGACTTTATTCTTTCCTATTTTTTTAAAACTATTGTGAAAATTATTAAAAATATTGCTCTTGCCTTAAAATTACTATAAACTATAAATTTAATTAAAATGATTAAAAATGAATCAAGAATTTTAAAGCAATAAATTTTACACTTTTATACGTTTTGAATATTTCTTTTAGCTGTATAACAAATATTGTTCCGTTTAATACATATCTCGATGTTTCTTATATTTGTTTTTATAAAATAGAAATTGCTTCAATATGTTCATAAATGTATTTTTCGTGAATTTTCTGTTATATTCTAAGTTTCAAATACAGGTGGAGAATGTTTTTCCATTTCTATCTTTTCTTGTAATTCGATTGATCTTATCACTCAAACATAAAAACAGAAATCTTTTTACTCCATACTATGTACTTTTTTCATTAATAAATAGAAAAAAGTAAACCAGTTTCTTTCTAAAAGACAAAGAAGGAAATGAGATTTTTTTGTTCCCACTTTTAGTTTTTCTCATTTTTCGTTTGGTGAAATTTTTACGGAAAATTTAAACCCTAACGCATCGTAAAATTTTTATAATAGTA
The DNA here is from genome assembly GCA_026543865.1 of Argiope aurantia. NCBI lineage: Eukaryota > Metazoa > Arthropoda > Arachnida > Araneae > Araneidae > Argiope > Argiope aurantia. Next base: position 957,818 of record JAPMOR010030028.1, on the reverse strand, counting down.
AAACTAGATTTTTTCTGTACTTTGTGTTTACATTCTTCCTTAATTCAGTCTACTATACGGGAAAAGGAAGAACGATTAAATTAAACTACACTGAAATTTTAGAGGACATTTTCCACAACTGCAATATAACAGAGTTTAAAGAAATTCCATATGTTGCTTGAAAGTTTCAGCTAGAAGTATAGACTGTTGATGATATAAATAGAATTTGAAAGGGATAAAAATCTGTTTCCAGGGTTTTAAATTAAGTCTGATTTTAGATAATCTGAAAAGAAAATATATATATATTTCTTGGTATTAGTATAAATGAATAATTTATATACTTTTTATATAGACATGAAATAATTCCTAAAATACTTAATATTTAAATCATATAAGTATACATTAGTGCCTATGCATGACTGCATATTTTTTACATATAATTTTAAAGAAAACAACTCTTTGAAATTCTAAATTGGCCCTGTTTGAATTATTTTCTAAATATCATTTGTTCGATATTGACTTAAAATAATTACGTATATCATTAGTAATTTTCTGTTTCATTAAGGAGTCATATACATACAATTATTATTTTAAAAACCATTTTACTATATTATTATAAAGAATTCGATAAAAATTATAGGTATTTAGTTCATGCATGTTACAGAATAAACAAAAGAAGCGCCATAAGTTATTGGCTTAAGAAATTAGTTTAGATTTTGTTCAATTGCAAAATGTACATCTTATTATGTGAACATGATCTCGAAACAAATACGAAATATCCTAAAATTGAGTAAAAATAATATCTATTAGTTACTAATCTTCGAAGTCATCACTATGAATCACAGAATAAAAAGTATTACCTTTGGAATTTACCTAATTCCATTTCCAATTAGCTTGTTGTTTTGAATGAAAACTATAACAAATTTAAACTTGAAGTATTTATTTCTTGATAAACTGAATTTGATTTTCTCCAATCATTCTTCAATTACCAAAGTTCTCTGCATTCCTCAAGTAAAATGTCTCGTTTTGGGGGGATTCAGTCATCTTAAATGCATCAGCAATAAGAGTACTTTCATACAAGGACTAAATGCAGCATTAAAAGTAGAATGATAGAATGTTTTAGATTATATTAGAAAAGAATAGAATATATTATATTTAAATTAAATATATTTTTATAGTTATCAAGGTGGATAGTAACGTGAATAAAAGCAGAGTGTGATGCAAGTGCTAAAGAATTATCTTCTTTCACATTGAATTTTTTTAAACGAGTATTGTTTATATATGATTTAAACGGGAAAATGCTTGCCAAGATTTTTGCAATCACAACTTACAAAAAATATTTTATTTATCATATTGTTTATATTCAAGTTAGACAAAATATCATTTACGTATTTTTTAAATCAAATAATATATGATTTTTACATTTGCAAATATATGTCTTATTATGAAAATCTTGCAGCATTTGAATGACTTGAAAAATTGACTTCTTTTTTAATTAAATTTCTTTTGCATAACTTGATATTTAGGATTCTTCGATAAGCTAACTACTTCGGAAGTTTAATCATAAAATTTTTAATACGAATTAAAATCATATTTTTATATTACCCGCCCCTTTTTTTTTCGCATGTGTATACTAAATGGAGTCGACTCCATTAAGAAAGCATTTAAGTGTCCAGAATATGTCTTCGAATTGAAGGTTGCAGTTTTTTTTGTGGTGGAGAGCATACTCTTTTTAATTTTTTTTTCATAAACCTGCTAGATAATAATAATAAAAATCCTACTTGGATTTTCGTAATTAAAGAAAATTATGCTATTAATATTTCCTAAAACAATAAAGGTGATTTCAAATAACAAATGTAGTGGATATGGACTTTTAGCAACAATTTACCCTTGACTGGGGAGGTGAAATTTTGGGACTTAACTGGGGAGTTGCGGTCTACTTTACACTCAAATTAAATTTTCTTATGAATGGATTGGTATGAAAATATGCCAATATATTCTGCAGATATTTTTAATGATATATAAATATGTTTTAAAAATTTTTTAAATGTATTATCGTTGAACAAAGTAAATGTGTTGGAACATACATTTTCTACGCAAATTACATGTTGCAACAAATAATATTCTTGAAAAACATATTACTTTTTACTTTTAAATCATCTTTATTTCTCCAGTATACAAAAGTATATAGAAAACAATATAATGGAGAACTCAACAATTATATGAAAAATAAAAATAATAAAATGACAATGCGTAAAATTGACCCTTTTTTTTATCGGGTTATGTGATTTTCGTAGCACGGTTTTCGAGGGCATTGTAAACATGCAGGTTAAGTACTAGTACAAAAATCAGCCTATAAATTCTGCAGATATTTCTCTTGATATATTAATATACTGTATAATTTTTTAAAAATACAGTGTTGCTAAAAAAATTAATTATGTTTGAAAGCACATATCAGAATCAATCGAATGCGAACTTTCTTTGAAAAAATATTCTGTACAATTATTTTCATCACTAATCACTTTCTGCTTCATTTTAAAGTCTCTGGAGTTCTGCTTCATAAGAGGACCAGCAGATTGGATGATATTTTGAGTACTAAGTTTTAGAGCCATCTGCTAAGCCTTGTACAATACAAGAATATTAAAAGGGAGGTGCGGTCTCACAGACGTCGCACAAAGAAATAGCTGGAATACTATTTAAAATTTCGTTATCAGCTGAAACTGGTTGAAAGAGTGCATGTGTAGTGAAGGTCACGAAACAGGAAACTTCAGGGTCAATCCATTCAATTGATCTAAAAATAGAATAAGGGTGACTGATAGTCCATCATTAGAGGTCGGACAACCGCACCTTCTCAGTTAAAGGTTAACTGTATAGTTAAAAATCATATGAAATATATTTATAAAATTGGCAAAATGTTAGGTAAAATATCTCGATAAGATAAATTGGTATAATAACGAATGACATTTTTAAAATTTTATAATGGTATAAATTTTTTAGCAACAGAACTTTCAGTAAATTATCATGGAAATATAAAACCTCAGTTAATTTTCAACCTTGGAATGGTTAAGTAGAAGGTCATGAAATAATCTCAAGCCAGTCTCTGGTGAATATTTAATTTTAAAGATTAAATATGCTTTCAGTATGCTAATTTACTATAAATTCTGAAGGTATCACGTTTGTTCTTTTCGAATAAAATTAAATAAATTAGTAAAAAATTATATTTTAATTCAAGAATACTATATATCCCCATCTGTATAAAAATGCATTCAAAGAAATCTAAAGTCATGATACTTCAATGGAGAAATTAGGTTTTTGCCATTTCAGAAAAGTCTAAAGAATTGCAAAGCAAAGTTTTATTGTCAGAACTTGGTTGATATCCAAGATTAAAAAAAAAGACTAGACTAATCCATATTGGACATTAATGGATTAATGATAATGGATTGTTTGATACAGCAGCCACCAACGAATTTAATGTGTTTATACGAGCATTTGAACAATAAAAATATATATAAATCTTTTCGAAGGAGACTATTTCTTCCAGATTTTGGAATGGCCTAAAAAACAATTAATAGCTAGATACATGACTATCATAATATGCCATATAAAGTATTAAGTTGATTTTAAAAAAATGTAGAAGACTGAACTATATTTTGCAAAGAAACATGATGAATAACTAGAGAAAAACATGATGAAACAATACCTTTTGCCAATCGTAACCTGTGATTTGTTTCTTAGAACATTTAAAGAAGAAAAAAATACCAAGAAATCTGGCATGCAATTAAATTCCAAAAGTCATATGAATATTGTGACTATAGTGATGAAAATGATTAGTTTGAATTCAAAAGTTCAATTGAGCCTTTTAAACTCGAATTCCTAATCTTAATGTGCATTATCATTTCGTTTCTGAAATATTTCTATAATTTTTTAAAGACTGCAGCTCTTATATGCATTGTATAATTATATTAAAAGCTAATTTTCGGATTCTATTTGATATGGTAAGTAAATTTGTATTTTTTACAATGGCTTCACTGAATGATGTCAAGTGATCCTTCATGATTCAAATCTCCACTTGGTTTCCAGAAGATTAATTCCTAGATATTTCAATGTAAGTATTAAAAGGAATCGGAGGTGTCTGTTTATTCTTTTGAAATTATATTTAATGGATTTAGATCAGTCTTAATTGTAAAGAGCCAGCACACAAATATATACCAATCCACCTGCGCATGCATTTGCCTTTCATATTAAACGTTTCCTACTTTTGAAATGTTTTTAGTATGGAGCATTTTATTTTTAATTTTTTCTACACTTACATGCAGGAATTTAGCCATATTTTGAATCAACTTGCAATATTCCTGTTCGTGATAGGTTCTTAATTGACACCAAACTCAGACATCCACGTGACACCGACGGGTTCTTTGTTAGGATTGTTTCTCGATAGTAAGGCACAAGACGCAAGTATATCTCACCGTCACATGTATTGTACAACAGCACAAAAGTAAAATGCTGCGAAATATCTTTCGATTTCATTCTTGTAGTCAAAAATTAAAAGTATTAATTTCTATAATGCTATAATTTCTATAATTAGATTGATGAACTGTAAAGGAATCATGAATTCAAATTTTTGATTATCGCTGTCATGCATTTTAGACTCTTCCTAAATTTATAATACGATTTAATAACTTCATTGTAATTTTAAAATCGTAATAATAATAACTAACCCAATAATTAATAATACTTAGTAATTACGTAGTACAATTTTTGAAAATATATATTAATTATTTAAACTTTCAGGAATGCTTCCATTTTCTTATGAAGTAAACAATTCAAATATTGACATTACAGTCAAATAATGCATAAAATTTTCCTTAAGGTTTCATATACAAAAAATATAAATGCTATCGTATATATAAAAAAAGAAAGGAACAGTCCAATTATCCGTGACAATTTTTAAGAATGTCTTTCGTCAGATCTTTGCTAATTGGTTTCTACTTAACCAAGAAATTTATCTGCTCATTTTATTTTAATATGAAACTATAGGATACCATGCACATATTCCGAGCGTTTTAATTTGAAATTGATTATATTTGAATTTATTTTTCTTCCAATAAAGTTTAAAATAACTTCCTATATTTAAATTGAAATAAAGTTTGTAATAATTTCTTTTTAATATAATATTTTCTTTAAAAAAATTGCTTACACTGAAATATGTAATAAGAGTTATTGAATTTTCTCAATACATGAATTCTTTACTAATATCAAACAAATTTCCAAATGATTTTTTCTTGCAGTACAGGGAAAAAAAATAAGTAAAGCAGAGAAAGAACAACACCAATTTCTACTCAGTCTCTAGAGAAAATGAGATTTATTGTGTTTTTTCTTCTTTCGTTTGAAAATAAACATCTCTGTTTAAACGGATTTTTTTTCCTCCTGAAATAAAGAGCCTTCACGTGATGTTCCGCAAATATTCTATGAGAAAGTCAATAAAGAGTTATTTAATTCGCTCTGGTAATAAATCGATATATTTTTTCTTGTGTCTTCCGATGTGATTAAAAATCAATTTCGATTATTAAGCTTAAATTATATATATATATATATATATATA
>JAPMOR010030028.1:869580-947383 GCA_026543865.1 Argiope aurantia | reverse complement strand
ACACACACACACACACACACACACACACACACACACACACACACACACACACACACACATATATATATTATAGATGTGTAATGCTTTCGAAATCCTGTCGGCTTAATAATATGTAACATATTTTTTTTGAAGCAGAATGCAGGTTTGAAGACATAGTCGAGACGTTGTATTTTTAATGTCGTTTTATTCTATTCCAAGTGGCAGGCATGATTTTTTACAAGACGCAGTGCGACACAAAAGAAGTATGAAAGAAGCGATAAAGGGCCGAGCAAATGGTCACAAGCCTTATATAACATAGGATTTCCGACCACATGCCGATGGAATGACCTTTGACAAGGGCAACGTATCAAATGAAGTATTACTTTCATTTGATACGTAGTACTGATGGCGCATTAGTTTTACAGAGGAATTAATTAAACCGAAAGTGGAATTGGATCACGAAATAAGAGGAAATTTTTTTAATGAAGTTACTATGGGCTAAATTAAGATAAATCTTGGAAATTAATTAAATTGAAATTATAATTTAAATATCATTACACAAACACGAACACAAACACATATATAATAGACGTAAAGTATCTGATCAAATACATAATTTTATGAAAACAATTTTGGAAAAGGCTTAAAATTTTTAATTTAATTTAATTTAATTAAAAAATTGTTTAAAATTTAAAAAGATAATCTGTTATTTAAAAGCTAAATAAACTCTATTACTAAAAAATTAATTAATTTTCTTTCAGAAAACTTAAATAATTCATAAAATAATTCTTCTATGTAATTGTGTTAAAATGTATTCAGGAATGTTGCCTTTTGGATTTTATACAAGAATTCATTCATTTGAGATATTTATAAATTGCACATAATGTATGTATCCAATAATAACATAATACTGAATTATAAATTAAAAATACAATTAAAAATTCAATAAATTGAATCGTTTAAAAACCTTTCAAGAGATTATAAAAGTTGGAACTTAATAACATTTTTTAGCTTATTTTATTACATAAATCTCGCTCCAGAAAATTATGTTAATAACAAATGTCTGATGAATGATTTTGATGAAATTGTATAATTCCTGAATTCATTATTCACAGGCTAGAGCAGCTTAAATATTTATTCATTGCTAAAGGTAACTATATTCTTAATCTATTTATAATTTACAAAAAAGCGAGAAAAGATAAATTCTGTCAACTTTCTCTATTAACTTAAAAAATAATCTGAGAAGGAAGAATTAAAAAAAATTTAGAAATCACTCAAAATCTTTGAAGTAAAAGACAATTAAATTTTGAATACGATTACATGGATATACCGAAACTTATTAGTACGATTAAACTTTTAATAAGTTTTAGTTTCGATTAATGTAATCTACAAGAGAATTCAAAGAGAAAACCAAAATTTACTTCATTTCATATCGCTTTAAAGTTTTTTTATAAGGCTTAATTTAGTGAATATATGAAAAGTGATGTTATCAGACTGTCACGTTTATGAATCGTTACTTCATCTCGCTACATTTAGTATCTGCAACTATTAATTAATTCCTAGTTATTAAATGTTTAAAATTTTTAAGCATTTATTTCATGCACAAAATTAAAGACATTTGGGTTGAATTATATTTTAATTTGATGAACTTCTTTTTAATTTAATGAAAAGAAATCCTGAATTTGTGAAAAAAATGAAAGTTTAGTTGCCTGTACACATAAGATTGGTCATCAAAAAATTACTAGCTGATCAAAATCTAAAAGAGTGTCTTTCAAATCTATTTTGAATATTAATTTATAATCATAAAAAAATTTAAAAAATGGAATGCTAAAGACTTTGTAGATTGTTTTAGATTGTTTCATGTTCTAGGGTTTGTTTTGTGAAAACAGTTAAAATGATCTAAATTTGGGTCGATGATATTCACAAAAAAATGCCATTTCATTTTGTATTTACTTATTGATATTTTATTTTTTTATACATTACACTTATAAATCATGGAACTAATTATATACTAATTTTTATTGCTGATGAATACTATGATTGAAGTTATTTATCAGTAATATGAATCTTTTCATATAAATCATTTCTAAATAATAAAAAAAATTCATATTATATATATGAAAAATTAACAGTTATCATTATTTGTTTCGACTTTTATTGATGTTTGATTCCCTCACAATTTCTATTCTAAATGCTATCCAGTCATTTTTGCTTAATCAAGAAAGCTAAATCTCGCTTGCAAAAAAATAATAATAAAAAAATAAAAAATAAAAACTTGCATGCAAAACATATCTGGTCAGTGGTCAATGAGATAAAGTTATTTCTTCCTTTAAATCATTTGTTCTTAATTTATAAATTATTTTCTTGCTTAAAAATGTTTAGCAAATGTTTTTACTTTTGAGCATTTAAATACTAGACTTAAGCATGCATAAATTAGAAAAAAATATTCAAATTAACTTGAATTTCAGTACCTTATGATAGAATTATGAAACAAGTAACCACCCCTTTTGGCATAATCCAGTTAATTTATTCAATAACACTTTTAAAATCCTATAATATTTAATTAATTTTATTTAATAATTAACCGACTTCCGCACTTTAGAATTAAAACTTTAAAAAAGACAAACTCCATCTTCACCTTCAATGTATATTGAAAAATAATTTTGAAATTAGTTCAGCATACCGCAAAAATGTTATTCAATGAATCGGTAAGAACCTTCAAACATTTTTTTGATAATGCCTAATATTTATTTATGGTCCTCTAGTATTAAAAAATATATTCGTGAAGTATGCAATATTATATTATGTTACAATGTGCTTTGAGATCAAATTCAAATCGAATTGCCAGTTTGGTGTCTGCCATTTTTAGAAAATTATTTCCCTTACAAAACATCTCCCAGACAATGTAAGCTCATTATTTACAAAGACTCCTCAAAAAATGTATATTTTAAGAATTCCAAACACTTTTTACTAATAATGCAGCATTAGTTTTGAAAATCATATCCAATAATTAGCAGTAAGGGGTATTCTAAGTGTAGTAAATCGAATGTTTTGGGTTCTACAGGAGCCGCCTTTTACAATGCATATAAAAGGCAAAGACTTGAAATGAATCCACAAGGAAGAAAAGTTTCTAGTTTCAGCAGTTGAGGAATTTCTATGTCCCATGCTGTTCTTTGAACGATCTATTGAACTTAGATCTGAAGCTGCAATGAAAGTTTTGGAAAGACTGCGGGTGATGGATAGGTTCATGCAAAATTTTATCAAAGGAAAGAATGTTTGAAAACAAGGGAGAATACCATCCTAACAATTAAAGGTCAATATGCATGTATTATTATATTCATTTCTAATTTTTCAATTTTGTTTTGTTCTAATCTGCATTCTGTTTCCATGTAAATTAAGAAAAAAAAGTATATTAATGTTAATAATTTCGCAAAAAAATTGAACAGAAATTTAAATTACGTAATGATTGTAGAATTATTTTATATTAGTATTTAATTAATCAATTAAAAGCATTACTTATTTATATTCTTATAATACATTTCTTTAGAAAATCAGATATTTTTCATTTCTTCCCATTTTTGAAGTCGGAAGGACGCGATTAAATATTGGGAGACATTGACAAAAAATTTTATTTGCTGCTATTGACACATTATACAATTATTTTAACTCTGCGAAAATCGACTTCGAAAAAAATCAACATCTTCTTTCCCGCTCTAATGTTCATTCCGAAAACACTTATGCAGATACTATATTTCAATCTGAAATTAAATATCACCAAGGGAAATTGTAAATTCCTGTCACTGTGGAAATATGTTCAATGTAAGTAAGTGTTAATTTTTATTTTATCATCATCTCCATATTTGGATTTACTGAAACTCTTATTTCTACAAATAACCATTCCGATAGTTATATGTATTTTAACATTTTGTAATTTAAAATAAAGATTGTTGAGTTATAAGCAATTGGAAATTTGAATTCCTAAAGTTAAATTATTTTTACAAATTATTTCAAATAATAAAGATTTAAAATTTTATTATTATGCATTGAAATACTAAACAGAAACGGCATTACTTTTATAATTTTGAAAAAGCAAACATTTATTTTATGTCTTTATTTAAAGTTATTCAAGCTATATATATTTTTTTAATAATAACACTTAAATTCTTTTAATTTAATTAAAAAAGCAAAACATTTAGCATTTTTTTGGAGGTGAATATCTCAATTTTGCAAAAGGATTATGTAGAAAGAGTAAAAAATCTTTAAAATTAAAAAAAATGAAGCATGTATCTCGAAATTGCATTGGATTATTATTCCATTTTTTAAAATAGAGGCTGTGAAATTTAAAAAAATGATTAGTTTAAAATTTATTTCGTTTGCATTTGAAACGAAATTTTGTTTGGGACAAATGGGAAACATTATAGTTGTATAAATGATTTTTGGGAGACCTTTTAATGAAAGAAAAATCAAAAACAGCAAAGTTTTATATAAAATGCAAAATTTGTATAGTGTTAAATATATGATTAAATAAAATATTATTGAGTGAAATACAAAATCATTTCCGTGTTCTTGAAAAAAAATGTGTCTGAACTTTAAAAATACGATTTATTTTTAAGTGAAACTAAAACTTATAAACGATTCGGTAATTATTTTTATTGCATATGACTTTTGTGAAAAACATTAATGATTTAAAATATAATTCAGATCGAAAGCATAATGTTGCTTATGTTTCTATTTAAAACGAATGCTTCAGAAAATGAGTTATTTGACATTTATTTTTCATCTACTCCAAAATCTTTTAATTTTGGCTTATTTTAATAAAGATAATTGACGAACAATCCATTTTTTTTATTATTTTGAACAATATGCTTTCTAAGTATTATTCATCTATTATTTATTTACAATTAATTTAATATGTAAAAGTGTAGATTTATAATTCCAAAATGTTTATATACTGCGAAAATGATCTACAAAACTTTGGAGATAAAAAAAAAAAATGCGGTTTTCCGTTTCTGAAATTATTTTCAATCCTTTGAATTATTTTCAATCCTTAAGGAGAATATGATGTTACCTTTCTTTGCATAAAAGCATTTATCATTAAAAAAATTTATCAAATTAAATATGTAAAAAAATTAAATGCATTCATATTATAATTTTCTAACATATTTTGTTGGAAAAAGGCTAAATTAATAAAGGATATTATATTGTGATATTTGTTCATAAAAACAAAATTGTGGTATTTTGGCTGATGTCCCGATTTTAAGACGAAGAACTCTAATATCAGTACTCAATTTAATGAAAACATCTGCTAGTTTCATGGCTCTGGTGTACATAAAACTAGCTTCTAGTCAAATATAATTTATCTGGTATAGTATGGAAATTAGAAAAAGGAAGAATGCCAGATTCTCCATCTGACTACACTTAAAAATTACAAAATATATTTCCAAAACAAGATTTTTCTCCTTTCAAATCATGATTTTAAATCAACGAAACTAAAGATGAGAATTCCATATTCGTTTAACAGATAATCATATACATTCTGTAATTCCTACATCAAATATAAATTATATTTCCTCAGTTAAAAAAAATATATCAATTCATTTCTTAACAGTCATCGTTGGTGACCAACTAGCTCGGAAGAAATATTGGATGTGTTTAATTACCATTTAATCTCTTATGCATAGATTATTCGTGCATCTCTTAACCATAAGTATTCATGATTTATTCGAAAAATTTGGAGGGAGCAAACTTAAAGTCCAACCAAAATATGCTGTCAAGTTTGCTTCCGGATATATTACGGAAATGGATGAAGAAGGAAGTTGGAATTGGTTTTGCATTTAAATAAAAAGCCATGGATCGAAAGGAGAAATTTCAATAACAAACAAATATGCATTAAATGGATAATTGAATATTCTGATACTTTGCTTAGATCAGGAATAAATAAAAAAAAGGTTTTATTTCTCTTATGTCTGTTATTCTTTTTAAGAGTATAATATAGAAGAAATTACAAATAAAACTTTTAGATGCATAAACATTATTTTTTATTTTTTGAAATATTTTATTTCTGGTATAAAATGAAAGTTGGCATAAAACGAAAAATTTAGCATTGATAGTTTACTTAGATCAAGAGAAAATTAATTTTTCTGAAAAATATTTTTTATTTCTATTATTTGAGAGAAATTTTTGAAATTACTTTTAAGTGTATCATACAGAAGAAATTATGGATAAAACTTTTTAATGCATTCTGTATTATTTTCTTTTGAAATATTTCATTTTTATTGAAATAAACGATGCTGAAGAAATGGTAATGGATACTTTTCTGTCAATCACTAATTAACATCATCAGATGATTAAAACGCTATTACTACAGCCTTTCTTTTATAAGAGACTTTTGTTATGGAAACTGTGGTCTGGTTGTTAAATACAATCTTTGCTTACTTTCTAAATATACTTACTTTTTGTTGTAAGGCTATGGAGCCAATTCCTTTTTCGTGAAAGTTAATTATTTCAAATCAATATTACACTTGAATGGAAAAATAAATAATCCTTTACTGGCATACCTTACAAATTTTATAAAGGTCCCACTAATGTATTTAAATTATACGTCATATATAGTAATATTTCCATACCACAGAATAAATCCCTAAATTATACGAAAAAAAGTATAAGTCCAATCGATTTTTCTACCATTACAATAAATAAAATGCAAAATTGTTTTTAGTATTTAATTATAAGGTGTCTTTAAAAACTATTTGAAAAATATAGAATATAAATAAATGTGCAAACATCATGATTTTTCCTTCAGTTTTTGTTTCTTTTTTAAGTCTGTAACAAAGAATCTACTTTTTTTTAAAATTCCTCATTATAAACTCTATACCACAACATTATTTAATATTCCGGTTATGTTAGAGTCATTATATTGTCATTAGATTTCTCGCAAAGCAAAATTTTTAAAAAATGATAAAATGTTTGATAATATTTTTTTTCTTTCTTAAAACAGATCATTGCCATCTAAAAGAAAGGAGCCAATTGCTTGGTTAAATCTCCATCATACTGAATTTAGGTACAGAAAGATACTTAGGTACTTATATATTATTTTAAACAAAACCACTTTTTATTATTTGCACTAAGACACTAAATACAATTCAATAGTAAATTAATAGTGAATACATTTATAAAAAAGACTAAAAATAATAAAATTGTTAAGTTTAAAAATCGAAAGCATTGGGAAAGTAAAAAAAAAAAAAATAGTTCACCCAATCAGAAACAATATGTTATGACATCATATCAACAACAAATTAATTGACTCATAAGAACTACCAAGTATTTTTCACATTTACTTCATCATAAAACCCTTCTCATTTAATATATTATTGTCAAAAATGGTGTTTGAAACATTCGGCACTTGCATAGTTTACCACCTTAATCATGCACGCCTTATTTAGATGCCACGTTATAAAATTAATCCACAATATTCTACATGCCCGCCTGCTATTGAAAATCTAGATACAACTTTTACCAATTCGCATATACGTTTTTTGCAATGTTAATACTGCTGACTTTCTTAAGCGTTTAATGCATTTCTGGTAATATTATTAACTTTTAAATAATTCCTACTAATCAATAAACAGGTATATGCATTCAATTGTTTCATCATAATATTATTTCAAACATTGGTATTTATGAAAACATTGCATTATATTCAAACATATTGAAATGAAGCAACTCCATAGCTTTCAATTAATATTCATATTGACATCAGTAGAACATAATGCTTTAATTCCCTGATCCTGTTTTGATTGGTATGTGAAGGTCTTACATACTGAATTGTGCTTCAGTTCTCCTGACTCAGCGCACCACTCGTAACTGCTGCTGTAGCAGAATTAAACTTTGAAGGATTAACTCTCCTATTTAGAGCCCTCGAGAATGGATAGCCTTCTCGAGATTCGCATCAGTTATCCATTACTGAAGGAATTAACTACAAAGCCGGATGAAACCCATGAGAATAAGGTTAGTGAGCTCCTGTAGTTACTGCTGCTTGTTATATATTCTATAAATCTCGAAATGTCAAAAAGTGACAAAAGAAATTGCAGTAAAACTTTTAACTTATGCATCTATTTACATGTATTTTATTGATTAATCAATTGGAAGATCCTTAAATATTTATCATTTTTTATAATATAGAATAGAATATTCCTTCACAGCTATTGTAAATGTTTATAAGATAAGAACTGAGATGACTGTTTTAATTTTTTTTAATGCTTGAATTTCATCCCGTTACTGGAGACATGAGTTTCCTCACCCGGCCAAAAACATAGAGTCAAAATGACTCTATTGTTATTTTTCTTTGTCTTTTGTAAACATTTGGAATTTATTTTGGAAACACAATATATTCCGGAAATCATGATCACGTAGTTACCAAAAATATTTAAAAATATTAATATAATATATGTTAAATGTTGAAATATTAAATAATGGAAAGATGTTACAAGAAAAGCTTAAACAACATTTTTATTAGTATTTAATTCATTTAGATATTATGGGATTACACTAATGTTAATAATTGATAGGATTTATCAAACAAAAATGAAGAATATAATATTTTAAAGTATTATTTTAAGAATATTTCTTTATTCTTTTCTTCATTGTTCCAATTAAAAGCAGTTTCAGAGACATGGAGTCTATGATTCCAGAAGTCCAATAAAAGCTTTAAAAAAAGAATACGCACCTCGGTAATACGCACGTGTTCAACATACTGTTGAAAAGAGCAACTTAACCCTTTAAAGGACCCTTTTTTTCTGGTCATATTATGTTAAAATATTTTTAGGCTTCAAATTAGAATAAGGAAAGGGATTCATTTATTAGACAAATTAAATTAAATTAATTAATTAATTTGTTAATTAATAATTAAGTTATAAATCAAGACACATCATTTTGTGTGATATAAAGAACTAAAGCAACTAAGTTTCTATTTTACTAAAGAAAATTTGTCAAAACTTATGCCAACCTACTTAATTTCATACAAAGATTGATAAATTGGGTGGGAAGCATACTTCCCACGGCCCTAGAAAGGGTTAAAGGTACTGAAGAAATGATTCTATTTAAGGACAAAATACCAAGTGATAATCAGAATTAATTAACAATACGGAGTTATTTTGACTCGCATCCGCAGTTAAGGGTTAAGAAAGCTTTGCTTCTGCTTTGGTCATAACTTCAATAATTTTCAAAAATAAAGTAGACATTTTAACGTTATAAATAATTCTAAATGCACTAAGAATTTCGGCAGTATTTTGCTTAATTAACTAACACATTGCTGAAGTTGAGTCATTATAGGATTATTATTCATGTGTGAATTATAGAAGGATTCTCACATTCATAATATCAAAATATCGCAAAAGAGATTTTCATGTTTATACATACGCTTCATATTATCACATCTCATGAGATAAATGGGATTTGAGGTGATGTATTTGAAAAACAAGATTAAACGTACTAAGTGATTTTCATTTGACGCAGAATTTTCCGTCACAATATTTTTTCATTAGGCAATTTATGCTTATATAGCTTAACAAGATTTTAGTATTGTATGGAATATAAAGTGTGTTGTAAATGGAGTATAATAAAAATGGTATTTTATTGTAAAATGGTCTTAAATGCTAAAAATCAAATTGATGTAAATATAATAATGCATTATTCGAATAACTTCCTTGTCGTTAATCCTTCTTCAAAGACTAAAGCATTTTGCAAATGGTCATTCATTATATTCTATTTATTACATATTTGTAAAATAAAGGAATTTTGACTTGAAAATTGATTTAACAATTTACTGCAATACATAACATACACTCAAAAATTAAATCAAAAGGAAGTTAAGAGCTTAACTGAAATAAATTTCAATTACAACTTGTATTATTTCTTTTCTAATATTTTAAGACTAATTTAAATGCATATTCTTCTATTATATTTCTGTCTCTGAAGTATTATTAACTGTCAACAAGTTATTTAAATTTTCCGGTATAACATTCCAACATCACTTTATTTACATAATAAATATTAAGAAATAATCATTATATGTATAGTATTTAAAAACTAATATGCAAGCTATGATGGAATATGCCTACACATTATGCAAACAAATCCATGATTATAATGGAAATATGAAAATATCTCGCTTAGTAATCGGTGAAAGTGCTCTGTTAGCGTTGCCAGCAAGGAAGTTATTGCTATTAGTTCTCGTACTAATGTCTGGAAGGGAAACGGTTGATGCTCTTAATGGTGACGCGATGCAATTAATGTTTTAACAAATTTGCGGCGTAACGTCTTTTAATAGGGAGGATGATGAATGAAAGAATGAATTTCATTTTTATCAATGAGCATAAACGTGGACCCGCAGACTGAAACAACACTAAAAGATAAGGAATTTCTGAGGGATGTGTGAGAGAACGTTCCGAATCACGTTGTGATATATTTAGAAAGATTTTTGGTACGTTAGAAAATAGTAAAAATAGGTAACAGTAAAAATGCGGATGCGACAAAATCTTTTTAATGATTCTACAAAATTGTTTTATGTATATGTATATTATATATAAAAATATATTTTATTATATATATTATATATGTATATATAATACAAATAGATTTACAAAAGAAAATATTGTGAAATTTTTTTAGTTCTGTTTTATTGAAAGTTGTTCAAAAAATGTTTCAAAGAGTTGTTTCAAAAAATGAAATTTATTTCTTTTCCTATAATGTAAGGGTTTTCGTACAAAAAATACTCCTAGTTTATATGAAATAACTTGAAATGAAACCCTAATGGCATTTATTTTATTACATTATAAGCATCTGCTATTCATTTACATTATTTTCTATGTTTTCATAAATCCTTGCTGTGTCTTGATAAAGCATATATGACATTGTTTCTTCACAATTTCTTTTTGATTATTTTCTTTTGGTAAATTAAATGGAAGTATTTTCTTATCAACATCCAACAGTAATTGGCTGTAATTCTAATACCTTATTTGGTCTGATATCACCTTTACATTTCTTATTACATTGATTGTATTTAATTATACCTGAAGTTTCAAAGAAATAATGTAAATGGAGAAATCAAACTTTAAATCTTATATATTGCATCGTAATATTTGAACAGCTCTGCAATAGATTCGTCATTTATATATTTTTGCCATCAAAGAAAACTAGTTACAGATAGTTGAAAAGAATTCCAGTTTGTTCTATCCTTTGTTACTATTTTCTGCCACGAATTTTCCTCCAAGCATGCCAGACTTTACAGATTAACTTTCTTTCAGCTCTGGTGCGTATAAATCCGGAAAAGTACTTGAAACATTCACAAAAGCACTTGAAACCTTCTCCTTCTTTTGTAAGGGAATAAGGAATTCTTTTACAAATCCTTATCTTTTATGAGGATAAGTTTGTTTGAAACAAAGAAGCAAACTTTTCCTTTGAGTATTTTTTTACTCCAGTTTTCCAATTTCTACAGTTTTTTTTCAGGGCGCTGCTCTTCCTTTCTCTTTGGTTTCAATGGCTGTCCAATTCCTGAAAGTAGGAATTTTTGTCCAACTATTCTATGATAAAAACGCAGATATCATATTTAAATAACCGTAAACTGCTGATTTCTATTCTAAGAAAATATATTCATTATGAATTCAAGATTTCCTTAACAATAGATTAATTGCTTATGAATTGGTTTTATGAGGTGCAAGAAAGGGAAAAGGAATGATAGAAGGGATAAGAAAGGAAAAATATACATTGAAAGGCTAGTGATACAGGGTAAAAGTTTCATTTTTATTGTTGTATTTAGAGATTAGTTTATTATTAAGAAGATAATTCTCAATACTGAATAATTTATTCTTCCTAAGAGGATAAAAAACATAAAGGAGTTAATTAGATTCAAAAAATTAAATAATTTTTGTATGAATATATTTAATAAGCACATTCAAACAATATGTATTGTTTTTATGCATTCATTTATGCATAAATGCATTTTATGCACGCACAAAATATCTATGATTTCGAAAAGCATGGTGATCTCATTTTACTGCTTCTTTTTCAGCAATAAGCATTCGAAACAGTTATAATAGCACAAGTTATTTTTAAGATAAGCTTTTTATATCAGTTCTCTGCTAATATATTTTTACTGTCTAAACCTAGAATCAGATTCAGTATAATTTAGTTTATTGTAAATTTCCCTTCCTGAATTTTCTTAAATTTTTCTTATAAAAGATCATTTGTAGCATATTGTAAAAATTTTGGTTAGAAGATAAATTATTCTTGAATTTCTTCAATTCTTTCATTAAGATAATTGCCTGAACAATTGGATGCATAAATTGAATTTATTTTATACATTAATAGAAATCCCATTTTTGGAATAATATATTGGATCAAAATGGGTTTAAATTGGTGGAACATTTCTCACATTCAAGACGAAATCACACCATGTTATTTTAATGCTGCCCCACATAACGTACAATGCTTAAGCTAAAAGAAATCAAATTAGAAAAAAAACTCATTCATTAGAAAAATAATTTTAAATTTTATTATCAGGAGTGAAATTTGATGAAAATTAGAAAACAATATGAAACAGCTTAAAATATATCTTTTCCAATATTTCATAATTAACTTAAATGCATATATTATTAAATGCATATATCATACTTTTGGAATTGTTAAAATTCCGAAACTTTTTTTTAATATTAGCCTGGATCTGAAATTTCTCCTTTGCTAATTCTTTTCTGAATAAGTATCTGGAAATCCTTTAAAAGAAACATCTTTCTAAAAATAAAAAACTATTCAAGAAAATGTGCAAAAATGAATAAATACACTTTTGTTATAAATGAAATATAAAAATCCGCCTGCTAATCACAAGATGTACTTGAACATAACATACAGCCTTGATGCTTAGTCCACTAGATCCTACATTTGCATTCAGGAAAGATACTTTTGGCGCTACTTAATGGAAGAAACGATGTAATTAGTGTTACAACAAATAAAAGACACCACTTTATTTCAATAGAATGGGTGGTGTTTTAAATGCTTGGATTTCAGAAATCATTGTATGTGTAGTCGGCATACGTGAATGTAGAGGCAAATTTGCAAAACTAAATGAGCGCAGTGAGATAAGGAACAAATGGAAATTGGGATGATGGTTAATGGTATAGAATTTATAAATGTATTATTTCTACATATAAAATTACAGAAATGTAATTAAAATAACATTACAAATTATGAAAAATGTATGAAAAATTAATGGAAATTTATATGTTATCATATATATTATGTATTATCATATATATTAAGTAAATGAGCCGGGCAATTGTAAGTGTGGTATTAGTGTTGGATTACGACTTTCTCTTCTTAATCATTTTTCAATATTTTTTTAAAGATCAAACAAGGGCTTTTTTCATTCTATTTTAAGATGCGAAAGCGATTTATATATAATATATATATAATATTTACTTGGAGTGTTATTATAATATTAATAGCTAAATATTAATTCTATCAGGTTTTGGTGCAGAAATGGAAAAATTTATAAGAAAATAATAAAGGAGAAAAACGAATATTATTTAAATTTCAAAATATTGCATACGCTTCACTTTAAAAAAATCCATTTTATTTAAATATAGAAAAAATATTTATATGCATGCTAAAATCTCATGTCAAATTTCTTTTGATAATAAGATGTATATGCATCCTTTCATATCAAATATTGAAAGTTATTTCTTCCAAAAGATAATTTCAAATTATTACATGAACTCATTTTAAAATTCTCCAATAAAATATTTAATACCAACCTCGTATTCGAAACTGCTTGGAGTATTTGATAATAAATAATTAGGCTGCTCTCAAGGAATCTTAAAGCCTATAAAATATTTATTATAAACGCTATTATTTTTTAAATTATAGTTATGTTCAAACCAAGAAATAAACAAATATAAAAACTGCAATAAAATTTTAGATGTTATCTTATATATTGTTTCTCTATAACATTGATTATCTATGAAATTTCAAACTGATGAAACGAAATAGTCGCTTGAAAAAAATACATATATTAACAACGCCAAGTATAACAAAAAAATAGGATTCACTTTAATTAAAAATGTCGTTTCATTTGTTTAAAATTATATATATTTCTTTTTATTTTTAAATTCTTCTGAAATATTTTAAATGATAAAAATTGACATTTTGTAGAAAAAAATATACAAAATATTTTTAATTATAATCAACTTAATAAATCAAATTTAATTATTTAAATAAATTTTTATTTTAATATATAATTTAATATTTGAAAGAACTTTATATATAATTATTAGCATTATTAGTAAAATAATTGCAAGAAAATCCAGCAGAAAACTTAAAATGTGGTTATTTATTCAAAGAGTCTTTATATATATATGAGACTCTTTAGAGAATTATATACATAAATTATTAAGTAAATTTTATATGAAATAAGCCATAATTTACCCTCGAAGTTCATTGGGGAAGCACAAAGAGCAGTTTATAAGGTTTCTGACTGCTTCTTAGAAGTTTAAAAATGTAAAATTATATGAAATTATATGAATTATAAGATTTATTAGAAATCTGCTAGATTTATAAGATGATATGTAGGATGAAATTCAGTTTAATCTTGAACCTGCCTTTTGAGGCATTCATCAGTTTATAAATATAAATAACAGAAATTCCAATATAGTATTATTTTAACCTTATCACTAGTTAAGATTTAATTCTTCTTATTCCTTAAAAAATTGAAGAAAGATAAATAATATTGTCAAGTCGATTTCCACTTAAATGAACACAGAAATAATTTTAACTATTTCGTAGTTAAAAAGATAATAAATTCTTAGGAACAATTCGGAACTACTTTCAATTTTTCTTGAAACTAATATGATGAATTATTTTTGAAATATACATTTTTTTAATTATAAAGAAATTTCCTAAATGCATCTTTATATCTTCCACTTAATTACATTTATTGAATGCTATTTCAGTGAGTAGTGGCGAAGAAATAAAGTTTCTTTTTATTTAGCTTGTCAGCAATCTACAACTAGAAGAAAAGTGTCCGAAACCAAGAAAGGCCATACCTCATTCTGATGTTTGTTGTTGCCTTTCTTGGATGGAAAAAA
The DNA here is from genome assembly GCA_026543865.1 of Argiope aurantia. Lineage (NCBI taxonomy): Eukaryota > Metazoa > Arthropoda > Arachnida > Araneae > Araneidae > Argiope > Argiope aurantia. Next base: position 932,270 of record JAPMOR010030028.1, on the reverse strand, counting down.
GACTATAAAAGAACGTTAAGTGCTGTAATCCAGGAAGAGAGATACAACTTCTTTCAAACTTCTGGTATCGCATTTTCTTTGGTGAAAGAACTTGATGAGATCTCGTTATGATGGATCTTTTTTACCGCAAAAAGCAGCCTTAATTTATTTTGGTTGGATGAGTTGTTGATTTGTCTTAAAGATATTTAATATGAGAAAGTAGATGAAAGTATTTTACAATAATATTATACTCAACGCCTTTCGAGGCTCCTTTCACTACTTTAACTAATTCACTAGTTTAACAATTTCTAAGATTATGTGATGGAAAAAATATCGGGACTTGAATTATCTGGGAGACCTTGAGACAAATGCATTGTTAGGAATACAAATTTGATAACGACTATTGTAGAAGAATAAAATTAAATAAATATTTGAATATCTCTGGATATTGAAATATACATTTTTAATAAAAAATCTGATATAAGGTACAGGATTACAAAGAATTTGCGATGAAAGTTTTAAAATTTTCATGTGGTATTGAACTCAGAAAAATTTTCATTCTGTTACTGAAGATATGTAAGAGCTATAAAATTGAATACTTTTAATTCATACATAATATTTTCAAGTATATCGCATTAATGATAATGTTTAGTTTCAATTGCCCTTTTTCCGTGCTATGAAACCTAGTATGAATCTTTTTTTCCAGCAATAAAAATTTTACAAATAGATAAAGAAATATAACTAAAATTTCTAAAAATGACACTTTTATTAAATTGTTGTTTGATTTATTTATTTCTTCAATTAAGTATTTAAATTCTGTTTGAGTTAATTCTTCTGTAAAATAGTATCTATTAATGTATAGTGCGCCCATTTTAATTGTAGTCCAATAAATTTGTGAATCGTTATATAATTTTTTGCAAACATTCAAATTTGTCTATGAAAATATGTTACACATAAGTTAAGATAAAGGTAAACAACAACAACAAAAAAAACGATTAGATAAAAAAATTTCTTTACTACTACTTCCTGCTTTTAATACTACTACTACTTTACTTTACTATTAATTTATTATTACTACCTTTAGTGAGAAAGGTAGTAATTATTTGAAAGTACTATATTTAGGAACTTTATTATATTATCCATGATACAAAGCGTGCTTAAAATACCATTTGCAAAAATATTATATGCTGATAAATACTGTCTATCTAAAAATTTTAGTATACAATCTATACTCAGATCAATAGCGCGTTTCAACTTCTATTCAAACTTCACGAGTTGACCAAGGGTAGTTATGTTGAACTTAATAATCTGAACATCACACAAATGACAAATTATCGAATCAAAATTTCAATCTCAAACTCATTGCTGACGTAACCAATTTACCTGATGGTGAGTTTGAGCCTGCTACAACTGATAATTCCAACTTTTTAGAATTTCGCTTTCTGCTTCAATCATATTAGTAGTTATTGTGAGAAAATTATAAGAAAACAGGTATATTCAATGATAACTATTGTCCGGATAATATCATAGCATATCACCAATTTCTGAACGTATATTACCGAGTTTTTCTAATGTGCAACTAGTTTTTATTTTAAGCATTGGTTCATCCACAAAAAGGATATTTTTTAAAATAATAACGAAAATAAAATAAAAAACGGTAGAAATATATTTCATTATCAATCCAATGCTTCAAAACACATTTTAATATAACACACACGATCTGCACACTTAATAAATGCATAAAATTTTCTTAATTTTTACTAATGATTATATTTACACACAATGTAGAAATTTTATAAAGCGTATTTTAAGATGATCCTGTAATTCTATATCTTTTCAAGTGATGAGAAAGATAATGGATCAAGATTCCACTCCTCAGCTTTTAACGTGACTCCAGTGTGACGCCGTTGGATCGACGACAGATTTATCGATCTCTATGGAAATCTGAAACCTTAACTCGCTATCCTGTGCTTATTCCCTCTATACAGATATACCCGATACATAAACATATAAAACGTTGCAGCACCAATCTTCAAAATTCTATTCTATGCCAATATCTGATCAATAGAAATAGTAATTTAAATAGTACTCATACTTAAAAAATATGTCCAGATTCTGCATCTGTATTTAATAAGGAGTAGTTAATTCCGTTTAAAGTTAAAACTCAGATTTTAGGGAAGTTGACAAGTGCATTATAAAAGGAGCGGTACGATATAAGGTTTAGTATAAATTATATGATTCATCACAATTTGAAGAAAAAAAATACTATTTTGCTGACGAAGAATTTAAGATCATAAAATACTTATTTCAAGGGACTCGATGTTCCAAAACTATTTTTCTAAATTTTGACAAAACCTTTTTGTTTTTTTTGTGGTTAGATATAAAATGTGCAGAAATTTATGTATTAAAAATGATTTTCCTGCTCATAAAACTATTCTTCTGAATTAAAATTTCAATATCTGATTACCACATTTTTTTGAAGAATCTTCAAAATGTAAATAGAGAATTAGGATTATGGTTATACAAATTGATTTTGGGGAAATATATATTTTCTGAAACAATTTATGCAATTATTTGGTGAATATCAGGGGTTTTTTTGTCTCATTTTTACTATTTTTAGTTCTTTCTAATTCAATATTTTATCAAATTCACATCTAATCCTTTTTAGGTGATACTTGCGAGTTTACAAAAAAAGGTTCAAATAATTCGAATAAGATATATTTGACTTTTAGCATTTGATGGTAAATATTATTTCTGCAAAAGTAATTTGCGAAAAACACATTTATAGATTTAAATACAGAAATCTTATTAATAAATCCCTTTTTTTTTTCAAAATAGTTATTTTACTCAAAAATAACAAGCATCTGTATGTGAGAAGATAATAATTTAATAAAATAGTTGGTTATGGTTAGTATCAGCTTTAGTTTAATTTACCTATGAATAAAATATTGTGAAACATTATTGATATTTAACTTTTTTATTGATTAATATTTTATAGTCAATATGTTTAGGAAATAGTTTGTAATTCGAATATAAAAATACCAAATATATTATTTATAACCAGATATAATTGTAAGGTATGCAAATAAAATATAAATCGGAAAAAACTGTCTTGAAATTAACAAAATGTTTGAAGAAGGAATTGAATAAAATAAGTTTAAAGTGTAAGTACAAATGTTTAGTTACAACTTTTTTTATGATATCAAATTATGCTGTAAAACTTCATCCTCCCAAACTATTTGTTAAAATTATTCGTTTAAAATTCGCAAATTCTTCTTTAAAAATAATATGCAAGGAATTTTTATACATTTTCATGTGAATCATAGAATTGGGAAAATGTGAACTTTTTCGTGCAATTTTTGGAATGGCGTTTGTTGTTGTATGAAACTAAAGTTGGAATTTAAAAAAATGTGCATTCCCAACACATATTTTGTATCATAAAATGCAAACGAGACATATATTTGTTATTTAGGATAATTCATACACAAAAAAAATAATAAAATCTAGCAAACACAACCATCAAATAAAAGTATGAAGAGTACTGTGCGAATGAGGAAAAACTAAAGAATGGTGTCTAAAATGAATGACACATTTAGTAGTATTTTCTGTATTAAACATTAATGTATCATGTTTGATTTTAAATAAATTTAAATTAAAGTATCTTTGCATCAAGTTCCGTTTCTGGTGTTTTCAGTATATTTTTTGATAAAATATAGGCAGAAAATCTGCTTATTTGATCTCAAAGAATGTATTTACTACATTTTGTTTCCTCTATAATGAATTAGGAAAGACAAAAATAATCCATTTTCTTTAAATATGAATTATGTTTTTCATCCACACAGAGTTGAATGCTGCTTTTATTACTTCCATTGACATATCGAGTAAAGGTAAACATATAAAGTACAATAACAAGTTTCGCTTAAATATCCCGTGATAAGATATAAAAACATTTTGTTCTTTTGGTAAAATATAAATTTCTCAAAGAAAACTTTCACTTCTAGTTTTTCATCTGAAGTCTGTTATGGCCATCACGCGATACTTTAGTGAATTTTTCATTCTCTGAATTCACTGAAAAATGCAATGATTTTGTTTAAAGCAATTGTCATTTATGAATCTTCGATGAGAAGATGTGAACAAATAAGGTCATGGAAATAAGGTAAAGAAAACAACAAGTTTATTGATTATTTTTCATTGTAAAAAATTAGTATTGGTGATAAATTCAAGTAAAATATTTGAAAAAATATTTTAGCACAAAGGTGGGGGGAGACATGCTTTCCTTTCTTTTAATAGATTATGAAGTACTTTAATCTTAAATCTAAGAATGAATACAAAGTAGTTAGTAAGAAATCTAATTATGATTTACAAGTGGAAATAAATTAAATTGAAAGAGTGAGACTGTCTATTGTATGATTAGAATCAGTCAAAAAATCGATCCACCAAAAATGTGAATTTCTAATCTTAATATAGGCAAGTTGGTGTGTTCCAACTTCGTTAAACAGAGATGAAGCAATATCACTGTACCGATTTGGCTTTTTTATGCAGAATGTTCAAACCATTTATTGGATAATACGTACAAATTTGTTTTTTCAACTCTATACTGATTGAGTAATTAGTGGTATGTTCCTCATTGCCTCTCCACTATTTTATGGATAAATCTAAAGGATTATATTTATCTTGAAAACATTAGATTTTGAAAAATAATCGCAACCTTAACTAAGTAACTAAATAATAGCATTAAAGCAAATATGTGGAACATCAGGTAAGATTATTTACTGTTCGAGATTATGCATTATGTTCATCGATTTCAAATATTAGGAGAAATAATCAGCAATCTAATTCAGATTATTTGATCGCTTGCTTTTGTGAAATAAATGATTTCAGAAATTTTTCCAGAATCATTTTATGCGCATTTAACTGTAAAAGTGTTCTCCATAATTTGATGCAATGTTTTTAATGCATCTTCGTTGAGTATATTCTTTAAATTATGGTATTCAAACATCAGTATCGGTCTAGCCTTTTGTTCCAGCATAAAAATGTTCTGAACAGTTGAATGCATTTAATGCTAACCAGACACATTTGCCTTACATGGAAATATATGAAAAAATTTGGTTAAACAGCCAGAATATTTTGTATTTCAACCCTGGTAAACCATATAATAGTAAGAGCAAATAATCCTTCAGTGTTTGTTTTACTACTTGGAAACGGTTACAAGCTAAATGGAATGTACTATGTTGAATATAATTTGTTTTAAAAGAGGTACAATTGTCAACAACAACAAAAGATAGAATTCATCTGTAACTCCGTTTATCACATCTTCACTGAATTGGTGTCAATGGAAGTAACTTAGAGACAGATTTGTTAAGGTAGATAAACTGATTAACCGAGTTAATTAACATAATTTGACTTTTGTGTCGAAATTTTTCCTTTAATGCTCCCTTTTAATTTTTGCGTATTAAATTTAAGTTGTATTTCTTGAGATATGCTTAATTTTGCTGGATAAAAGCTCCGCTTGCAAAGCTCCAACTCATCGGGAACCGTATATTAAGCAAATATCAGCTTGCAACTTGCAAAATAAGATATTTTTTTGCGTTTATGTTTGCAGAAATTTCGGAAGAATAAACATGATTCAGATTTATCTTTAGTATGATTTTGTTATAAATATTTTTTTTCCGTTTTTGTTTAAAAATTAAAGCATTTCTGTTGCTTTTAAAAGCAATTCATGATTTAGCCTTTTTAGTTGATCCTGGCCAAAAATTATACATCTTAATTTTTATGGCTGGAATGACATATTCTTATTTAAACCATTTTTTTTAAATTACTGATTGGTGCAATACGAATATTGTGAAGCTATTTTAAGTCAATGAAATTATCGGCCTTTTAAAAGGAGGGAATTTTATTTTCAGTAGGAAGCGATTAGAGCTGAAACAATAGGTAGAAGAATTATTTAGCTTCATAGAAGTATTTTATTATAATAAAATATTTCACACATGAGTATTTCATGGAGTTAAGCAATTAGATTATTTCATACTTTAAGCAAATGTTAAAGATTTAAAGATTTATTTGTTGATACCGTAATAAGATAATCTTAAAATATGCAACTATTACGGAAGTGGAAGTTTATTAGCGGGATATAGAGATGTTCAAGAATTATATTTATAGCAATGAAACAATATAACTACAAAAAATAATATATATTGAAATAAGCAGTTTTTCTTGTACGTATAGGAATTAAACTGGGCAAAGGAGCTATATTTTTCAAATAACTTTATCTGAAATCTGTTTAATGTTTTAAAAAATTTAAATAGGTTTCAGTGAATCTCAAAATTTTAGGCATTTCCACATCCGTTGAAATTTGAAATGCATTTGTTTCTTTAAGAGGGCGCAACTTAAAATAATATGCTAAAAGAATGAAATTTGTTACAAGTTTTCTTTTTACATCAAGATCACTAATTTGAATGGAGTTGTAAATGAAATTGTCTAAAAGAAGTTTACCTTAACATATGAATCTGAACGAATATAATGAAAATAAATGTTTAGATGGATGGAATTTTGTTCAGGCGTAATAATTAAACTTCTGTAAAATTCCAGTTCCATTAGAAGAAGATTAAAGACATTTAAACTGTTCTTTATTGAACCTTTGTTCAGATCCGTTGAAGAACTGAGTTTTAAAAGGTTATGGTGATTTAATGCAATAAATGGAGAAATTTAGCAGAAGCATATTGTAAATTGTACAGAAAAACTGTGGTGTTTCAAATCGTGAGTTTGTTGGAAATATTCAGTGAACCACAGGAAACTTCTATCTTTTTTAGCATGTTGATATTATAGATTGACATATTACCTTTTAATTGCGCGATAAGGCTTGCGGAAACAACTCATTGTAACAAAAGAAAAAAAAAATAGTTTCATAAAATGTTACTGTATGAATGATAGAATAGTGGATATTCTTTCCGTTAAGAAGTGGATAAGGCAATCAAGGCAAGTAAATAGAAAAGATTTGAGTGAAGCACATTATCATGTTAAAGTTCCTCGGACTAGAGATTCGAAACCATGTTTATTTCCCCATAAACGTAATTGCAAAGTAGAAGATATTTCGATACTCTGAGGGAATCATTTTACTGATAATTTGAAGTATCCACCATTTAATTAAAAAAATTATGAATGAATGCTCAGCATTAAGTCATTCAGTATATAAATAACAGATACTAATTCATTTCCTTACTTTGATTACTGAATGGTAAAATTAATTACTGAAATTACTGAATGGTAAAAATTAGTGCTTATTTTCTTGGATCTCATCTTCGTTTATTTGTAATCGATAGCTGCAAGGAGGATGCATCGATAGGAAGGAGTAAAAAATAATTAAACATTTCTACAGTCAATTTGCCCTCAATAAAATTTATATCATCCGATTGGGAAGGAAATTCATTTTTTAAAAGAAAACAAAAATCATGTTCAATTAATTCAGATCAGACAATTCAGATCTCGTGCTTCATGAAAGTAAATTTATAAATACAAATTTATTACACTTTCCTTCAAGGAGTGCAGTGGAGAATTACTTGTGAGAATTCGTTAATTATGCTGAACATCTCCAAAATTATTTTGGATATAAGCACCATTTTTTTTTTTTTTGTTGATTTCGGGATTTCAGCATATAAGCTTCACTTCAATGCAAAAATTTGCTATAATATTATTCACTTTTTCCCTATTCATAAAAAAATATTAAAATGTTAAATTTGTGCTATTTATACATTTATTTCTTGATTTTACGAAACATGATTTTTTTAAGTGTGCGAAAATGTTATAAGCAATATAACATTTTTTTCCGAGTTATTGCCGAAATTTCATATATGTCAAATGAGTCTTATAAAACTTATTTAACATTTTAATTGTCATTGTTCGAAACCTTATTCTTCTTGAAATTATCATCAGAGCTGTAAAGCATTTTATTGAGAGGTTAATTTCGTAACGATAAATCGATTCAGCAAATAAAAAGCCATAATGCAAAAAGTATGGCTATTTTTATAAATAACTATGTATTAAGGCTATAATTTAATTAACAATGTAAATTAAGTTGGTTAATATGTTTGTTGTTGGAACAAAACTGTATTTTTGAATCATTTCCATCTCCACTAAATTTGTGAAAATGCGGTGATAAATAAAAATTGTTACTAAGGTGTTCTATTTTTTATTATTGTTGATGACGACTGTACAACTGATTTATCCAAGCATTGTAGATTTTCTTTTATTTGAACTTATAATTGATTTTATAACAATCGGTCGTTATAGAATTATTCTCAGTTATTTGTTTCATGAATGCCGTCTGAATTTCCCATTTGGGGAAAAAAATGATAAGCTTGAGAAATTTGTCTATATATGTTACTACAGTAACACTTGTAAATATAAATACATTAACTTAAACAGCAAAAAGTTTCATTATAATATGCCCTTTAAAAAATTCTTTAATGGTGTGATTTGTTAGCTCTGCAGTAACCTTTGTAAACACTAATCAAATCCAGTTTTTCCTTAGTTTGTTATTTAAGTTACTGAATTCAGTTTTGTTTGAACACGGTTTCATCCTAAGTAAGTAAACACTCATAACAATAACTGCAATAATTTTGGATCCCATCTGTAAAAATATCAATATATTGCATTTGATTTATGTAATATTCATTTTCCTTTTGCTCAAATAATTTTTTCTCAAGTTGCTTATGTGTTTTTTACTTCCTACTACTATAACACCGAGTTAAAATATTTTCCGATGCATTAATTTCTACAGTTATTATTCCAGCTGTCTATGCAGTAATCGATTGCAACATGCATGCCACGTGAGGCAATTTACCTACAGTATACCAGCCTATAATCACTATATTGTTAACTCTTAAATGAAATTAATAATTCTCATTTATAAATATTAAATATTTCATTATTATATCTATCCAAAGAATTAATTTTAGAAATGTATTTCACATATTAAATTAATTTTGTTTAATACTACTGTGCTATTAATAACATTGGAGCTTATGAATCATAATCATAATTAAAATTTAAATTTATATAGCAATTGGGAAACTATGTTAGCTGTTGCTTCCTTGACCCTACTTAGAACTATTGGAATGCTTTGTCTGGTGATAAATCGATTTCAGAAATTCACTTTGAGACAAGCGTTTAATCCTTTGGAAATAAATGATTTTCTTCCGAAGGAAAATTGAGTTTTGTACCCCGAATCTTGGTACAAGTTTGACTAATCCCTAAAGCATCGGATATGGAGGTAATTTATTAGTAAAGACTATAAATTAGATGCACTCAGCTAATACAGTTTCCATGAAGTCATAAATATGCAATGAACTGATTCTGTATTAATTTTGATTTTAAAGCCTTAAATACCTTAATAAATTAATTAATCTTCATAACAATAATAATCTTCTCGCCGAATTAATTAATTCTTCACTGATAAAAATTTTGTAACATAAATTTCTTTATAATTATGCCACAGTCGTAGTATCAAAGCTGTAGAGAGTTTATAAAATTCAGATATCTCACCAAAGAATTGATTATATGTAATAATATGAAAATACATCATATATTATCAAAATAATCCCTAAATCACTGATTAAATTTATTGAGAGGTTACAATGATTATGTTTAGCTAATCTATTAAATTTAAATTTTGAATTTTTTTTAAATCTAATATATATATATATATATATATATATATATATATATATATATATTCAGATAGGGAGATTGACATATCCTGATTCTTTTTCTGTAATTTTAAATAGTATAGCCAAAAAAACTGATAAATTAATGTAAGTTCTATTCTCTTTTTTTTTTAACTTTGGCATTTAAGATGCCATTTTCCTTATCCATATTCAATTGCTTTCCAATATACCTAAAGCCCCTTCATAAATGTTAATTTTTCTTATTTCAGTAACAGAAATACAAAAAATCCAGTATAATTCTAGCAGTGATAGCAACAAAACGGATATAAAAATTAAAACCATAATATATATATATATATTTATGATTAGCGCCTTTGTGTTTCATTATGTTAACAGGCAGATTGACACTGTATTAACAAATATTAATTAACAGGCAAATTATATATGTGCTCTTGAGGTAAAACCTAAATGGTTAGCTCCTAAATAGGGAAATGAGTCTTATCTTTAAAAAATATAGAAGAGATGAAGACACTCACTTGATTCTTGGACATCGCCCCTCTTAAGAACGTTTTGAAATTTTATCCCTTCCTTAAATCTTCAACTTTTTCAGAACGTTTCATAAAAGGGAGAGTTTTGTATTCGGTTTCGTCAAATTCTGAATGGAATCGACTATGCATTTTGATTAACTTCCAATTTTAATTCTTGGATCAAAATCCTATTTCGTACAAATAATCTATTTTGATATCAAGATCATGAATCAAGCATCATTTGTCTATATTTTTGTGTTCATAAAATATTGAATTTATATTTTACCAATAGACCAAACATCTACTGTGTGAGGAATATCCTACAAAATCTGTCATATATCATCAAAGAAAAGTTTAGAAATTTTCACACATCTAGTTATTTATGTTTTTTAGCTATTCTCTTCACAAGCATATAATGGAATACTCTTTGAAAGATTAATGCAAAATCTGCCAATAACATGTATTTTCAAATCATACAAAACGTCATTCGTTAAAGAATTTTTATTATTTTTTTTAATAATTTTTTTAAAGATGGAATAACCAACTCAAATTATTCAACTTTCATTGTCGGTGGGACATAAAATGTGGAAATTCGTACATACTCAAGGAATAATTGTTATATGGCTAAAATATTCACTTTAATCGAAGCGTAGAAATAAAGAAACTGTGGTAGGAAATTAATCTTCAACGTTTGTTATTTGATAATATCTTTGAATTCACGATTAATATAACTTATAATGTTTAGCATACATTATAATTTTTTTCCATAAATCATATTTTTATCAAAATATTTATTATGTCAAAGACTAGTCTTGACTTCAAAATATTAGGCACCCAGTGCAAAATTACTGCGATGACTTTCCATTTATATATATATGGTTTATTGTTGCATATGCTTGATCATCGTTTATGTCTAAATATATTATTTTCTTTCGATGTAATGTATATTTAAAATATAAAAGAAGATGCGAACAATTGCATAGGGCCTTAAATTTTAGATGGAATATCTATGAAATATATCGAAGTTGGAACTATTTATGAAAGATGGGACTTTGTGTCACAGTTTCATTTCTAAAATAGTGGGGAGTCTCAAAGGGACTAAATGATGAAGATGCTGTGACTGTCCCACCATTCGCCTAAACATCATGAAAAGGAAAAAAGAATTTATCTCTTTCACATTCAGTTCCGTTATTTCTGATTAGCTTTTCATTCAAGTTCCTTTATATAGTGCTCTGCGAACAAAGCCAGATAATGAGCACGAGGTTCAAAATTTGATTAGTAATTTCCACACTTACGTGTAACTGTTTCCATTTTTGGAACTCTGTAGTGTGGTAGAGGTTGAACATCACTAGAATCGGCCCTGTAACGGAGAAAGAATACCACCATTTCAGTCAACAATTAATGTAAAAAAAAAATCGGCTGTATGAAATTTTAGATAAAAATGATGTATGCCTTCCCATCTATTCATATATATTTACATCTAATAAAACAGTTTATTTTATAAGAAAGTATTCTATATTTTGGTGTTGTTTCAGATCAGCAAAGATCTGCCAAATATAAAAGGAGAGTTTTTTATCTATGAAAACCAGACAAAAGAATTCAATAAATAGAGCCATTTATCACGTTCTGTCAGTTAGTTTTCAGTTTCCTTGGATCTGCTCTGTTTAAGACCATTTAAAGTTCAAAATTGCTTATATCAGAACTAGTTCATATTAAAATGTTTCCTTCCCCTCTCTATAGATGTTGTAACAGCCTCAATAAATGCTAGTTGCTATAATTTCAACGAGAATAAACACTTTTGCTATTTACTTCTATCTATCCAAGTTATCCTATTTATCTTGTTTGTTTTAAATATATGCTTTATGATTTTAAATTTCGAGGAAACAATTTGCGTTTAAATTTCGCAATACTTTACATTCTTAATATCTCTATCATTAAACGATTTTAAAAAGACACAATGGGGTTTTCGATGAAAAAACTCAACTGATAATACATTATAAAATTAATAAATTTTGCTTTCATTTATACTTTTTCATACACGTAATATAAATTTATAATAATTGTCAAAAATTCGAACTCGAGGTTTTGATGAATCGCCATGTTTTAGACTTCTCTGAGTTTAGAAAACAAATTTTGGAAAATGACTGAAAATTCAACTTGGTGGATAGATAAATTAGAAACAGGAAAGAAAGGAATTAAGGCATTGAGGCGAAGGGCCCAAAGATCAAGTTCGGAGGAAAGATCAGAAAAATATTTGCAGTGGAAGACAGAAGCCAAAAAATATATGAAGAAAGTCAAGCGAGCCAAAAGTGTTGGTTGGAAAGATCTTTGCACTGAAGCTGCAAATCCATATGGGGAACATTTTAAAGCTGCCTTTAGGAAAACAGTTCACTCATCTCAACTAACAGTCTTTCACAATATCAATTCAGAAGGAGGACAGCAGAAAATAGCTCAGGAAGTATTAGAACAAATTTGTCCATTCCCAAATTCAACTCCATCTTTAACACATGAAATCACCACCACTCCTAATGATTGCCCTTTCACTGAAAAAGAAATAGTACATGTCATTGATAACCTCCCTCACGGAAAAGCACCAGGATATGACGGAATTGATAAGCTAATTCTAAAAAAAAATCCCGACCTTCTTTAAAGAATATTTTAATAAATGTGTTTCACTAGAAAAATTCCTGGATCCATTTAAAATAAGCAATATCATCCTATTTCAAAAAAAAAAAAAAAACTGGAAGAGACCCTAAACTAGCCACGTCGTACAGACCAATAGCTCTCTTGCCTACTATAGGAAAAGTTCTTGAAAAATTACTCACACAACGTCTTATTTATTTTCTAGAATCAAATAAACTCATCAACAATAACCAGTTTGGATTCATTGAAGGAAAATCTATAGATGCTGCTCTTAAAAAGCTTGTAGAAAATATTTATGATGGAAAAAGGGAAAAAGACAATATTATGGTTCTATTAGTGGACATCAAAGGGCATTTGATAATATCCAACACCATTCAATAGTTAAATATCTAGATAAACTCCAATGCCCCCAGAATTTAAGAAACATCTTTGAAAACTTGCTACATGTCAGAAAAATAATCCTCAGCACACAAGAAGGCTGGGCCATAAGAGAACAGAAGCAAGGCTGCCCCCAAGGATCGTGCAGTGGTCCAGCTCTGTGGAACTTGGTGGCGAACAATATACTTAGTAAAATCTGGCCTGCCAATACAACTATCCAAGCATTCACCGATGATTTTGTTTTGGTCATTAAAGCCAAAACAAAAGAAAATCTAAGACAAAATACTCAAGAATCAATAGCACAATTCGTATCCCGGGCTGACATAAACAATCTAGAAGTGTCTACGGAGAAATACAACATTATTCTGTCTAGTAAATGGGTAGCAGGACCCAGAATCTATTGGCAGGGAGAAAGAATAAAGCAGACACACGCCATTAAATACCTAGGTGTCCATATTGATGATAAATTGAATTGGAATACCCATCTTAAGCATTTAGCATTGAAAGTGCATCAACAACAATTCAATTTTCTCAAAATAGCTGGCAAATCCTGGGAAATAACACTTCGACACAGAAAGATTTTGTATAAGACAGTCATTAAAAGGATGCTTACACACGGAGCAGGCCTTTGGTGCCTCCACCCAACGGTTCGATTAGCAAGAAAGCTCTCTTCCATCCAAAGAGGCTTTCTGTTAGCAATTACGGGAGCATAAAAGACCACGTCTACTGCAGCACTTCAGGTTATCATCGGCTTGCCACCACTTCTCTGCAGCTTCAGATGATGGCAAGAATGACTGAACTGTACAGACTTCGTGGAATCGTACATGATATGCACACATCAGCCGATACGAGTATGAACACAGAGCTACGGGCTGGACGTCACATCCTTCCAAACATCTCCAAGCACATCAACTTTCGTTGGAAGATGGAGGGTCTCAGAATTTAGTACTCGGGATCTATACCGATGGATCTAAATCCTCAGCAGAAGTTAGGGCTACATTTTGTGTCGTACAGGATGCAGTGATTATACACCAATGGTCAACCAGCCTATTGAAAGAAAACACGGTCTTCCAAGCTGAATTACTAGCACTCAATAGAGCAGTCAAATACGCAACCTCTCTTCCTACATCAGATAGCAAGTATACAAGCCTCAACTTTTCCAAAATCCAATAGCCAATTAGCAAGAGATGCATTTATCCTTCTTCTTGCAAATCCTCACATTAAAATCTCATGAATCAAGGCACATGTAGGCTATGAAGGGAATGAAGCGGCGGACAAACTAGCCAAAACAGCGACTAATGCTAATCAAGATTGGAATGTAATGAAGCTTCCAAGATGCCATCTGAAGAACATTCTCCAAACCGATATGATGACAAGATGACAAAAGGAATGGGAAGAAGGCGAAACAGGCCGCTCCACATTCAACATAATACCGAAAGTTTCTCTCTACACGGCCAACTGGAACCGAGCGGATGTCCTTTTCTACACTGGACACGGCCCATTCCCGACATACCTACACAGATTCCATCTCGCCAACTCTCCTTACTGTAACTGTGGGGAGATAGGATCCCCAATTCACTATGCCACCGAATGCCTACTGACTGTCTGATGGCACATGAGAAAGCCAGAAACATGTCTCGAGGAAGAATGGTACAGGAGAGTTGCATCGAATACCCTTTCACGCGGAAAGATCCACTCCATAGTAAACCATATTCATAAATACCAAGACCTCTTCAAGACTACACAATAGCTGAGACCAAAATGCCTCTTATCAAAATCAGCCAAAATTATAACTTCAAAAGTCCCTCAAAAGTGCAGTTCTCACGAAGGAAATCAAACCCACAGGACTCAGACGGACGTTATAGATTTCTGACTTTTCAGTGATTATTTATATGCTTATACATGTCATACAGATGTTCTCAATGTAATTTATCAATTATTTTCAGCTAGTAATCTCGTTTCCCTGTAAGTTCAACCCATAGTGACCATTTTTTTAAGTATTCTTGTCCCACCCCATCCAATTATTACTTCACCAAAAAATTAAATACAGTCGTGTAGGATTTACACCGATGAGATTCTCTCTGGAGAACCCTGGATGGTCTGTCGTCTCTTTCTTTCTACCAACAATTTCTTTCTTTCTTTCTTTTTTTACCTTCCATCTTGTGCTTGTGTTATAGGCACCGGGATCACAGGATGGCGTTATGTTATGTCTGTCAGTCTGTGATAAATATTCCTCAAAAACGCTTTGAGCTAGACAGTTGATATTTGATATACGGCTTTTTTCTTAATTTGCCAATTTTTTTTATCAAATATTGATTAAACTCTGTTAAAAGAAAATCCGTTCTCCCCTGCTGTTCAAATATAAGTTTACACGTTAATTACAAAATGACAAGATATATATAAATAAGATTCATTACGCAAATTTAACATCTATAGTGCTGACACCTAGACACATTTTGAGCGAAATTCAACTGATCCAATTTTGAATCAAATGATTGTCTGCTGGTGTGTACTTTCTGAAACATATAAACACGATAATTTTAAAACGCAAAGACTTAAAACAAAATAAAACAAATCTGATACGGGAGTTTGTGACTAGAAGTGCAGTTTTGTGTCAAATATTTGTATCAGTTGATTAAGAAATTTATCTAAAAGCAGAAATTCGATTTTTGAATACTATTAGCTCATTCCAAAGATTAATCTCCAAGTAACTCACCAAGGATGATTTATAGATTAAGTAAAAATGCTAAGTTCAATTCAGGAGTAAATATTTCGTAACTATTGTACGCCATTGCCATTGTAAGAAGTTCTCTGGTACGACAAGCTTATTATGAAGTATGTGTGAAAGTTTGGAGGGGCCACTCCCGCTGGTTTCAAAATGTAATTATTTTTTTGAAATAGATTTCATCTGCTCTTTCTGCCACCAAAATTTCAAAAAATTAAATGATTGTAGTTAATTATCCAACCTTACAAATAGTCATAATACTTCTATACATTTGTAAAATGGATATACTGTGACATCAGTGATTAAAAGATCCTTTAAACTTATCTCAAAACTAAAAAAAAAAACCCATAATGCAGGAGTTTTCAAAGAATTTCTCAAGACATTTATTACTTCATCAATAAAAAATAGGGTCATTCTTTTTCTTTGATATGAAAAAAATGTTAGAATTGTGTCTTAGAAAAGGGTATCGTCTTAGAAAAAATATCGAGTCAATAATCTCGATGGTATGCATTTCAAATACATTTCGGAATTCCAGTCGTAATAAGGTTACCACAACTGAATTATAGGCGAAGATATATCCTTTTATATATAATTTAATTGCTATCTTGTAAAAAATCATTCACAATCATGATTCAAATTTGAAAGAATTTTGAATTAGGTGTGAAATAAATAGAACTTCATGAATATATCAACGGTGATGTAATTAATTCATATAAATTAAATTTGGTGATCTATAATGGAAATTGATAATTTCTGTCTAATTGGTATTGTATGGCCATTGAATGGCTTTTCTTTTAATGAATCATAAAGATAAGCAAATTTTTATTTAGAATTTTTCTTTAATATTTAAATTTTTTTCTTATTTCTTTCTCATGTCTTCAAATACACATCATCAGAATATTTATTTCTTACGAGGAGTTAATTTTTATTTGAAAAGATCTAAAAAACTGATAGTTAAAATCTGATTAACCTGTGCACTAGAGAAATAACAAAATTAACTACTCTTTCCAAATTAAATTCCATTTAACTTCACTTATATTGATTAAAGCATCATTCAGTGGCTTAAAATAATCAAGAAGCAAATCTTTGAAATTTATCAACAATATTTATAAGCTTACATAAGAAGACTAAATAATATTTTAAACATATATATATTTCTATTATACTGTAGCATCATTGTTTCAAAAATAACATTTTTGCAGGAAAAAAAATAACTTCGTTAAATAAAGCCCTTTAATAGTGTTTTTTATCATTTTCTGAAATAAAGGTTTATCATATTTATTATAAAAATTTATATGATCTGTGTGTTGCGTATGAGATCAAAAGAAACATAAAATTTCTTGTTATTGACAAATATTTAAGATTATTATTTAATTTACCTCTTTTATACTTCTTAAATTAAATCTAGAAATTGTTTTTATCAACACAGAATTTCTTAAGGAAAATAAATATCAAATCATTTGTATATAAAATATAGCGGATATATAAAACTTGTCTCAAAAGCTTACTATATTATCCACAATCTATTTAACTTTAATGAGATGCCAAATATAAATCCGGCTTAATATGAGATGTCGCCAGTTAATTATTATTGTAGAAGTTAATTATAATAATTCTGGCAAGTGATTCGCGATCTATTCTGGACACAGGTACGAAGCTTCATTAAAAGGATGCAGGGAAAGCAAACTTCATAGAAGAGGCGTTGCTGTAACTGAAGTGATTATTAAGATGTACCAATTACCGGGATAATAATGATCACCGATGAAACAGGTCCCGTCATCATTAAAATGTTATTTGACCGTCACTCGTTTATATGAAATAGTTATGACGGAGATTTGATTTGATGCATAATTTATGCCAAGTAAAAAATTACAACGAGCTAGCAGGTTGATTACTAGTGAATGAAATTATATAATATGCATTTAAAAAGGAATTTATAGAGGGATTAGAAGTATGAATGTGAAATATATGAATTTTGTTTCTTTTATTAATAACACCTGGCAACAGTATTTGGTTTCTTTGTTTAAAAAGTCGGATAGGAAGTTTCTTTAAAATGATGCAGAGAAAACAAATTTAATGAAAGAGGCGTTACTGTAACGGAATGTGATTATTAAGATGGATCAGTAATCGGGATAATAATGATCACCGATGAAATAGGTCCCGTCATCCTTAAAATGTTATTTGACCGTCACTCGTTTATGTGAAATAATTATGTCAGAGATTTGATTTGTTGAATAATTTATTTTCAACCGGTCGTATTTTAAATTTTTTGCAAAGGCATAAAGTAATTCATGCCGCTTTTCTTTTTTTTCCAAAAGATCTAATCTAATTTAATTTTAAAAATAAATTTCATTTCATCGTTCCCTCTAGGCTTAAAACCAATACGGAATCGAATACAATTCCAGTAAATGCTGCGCTTCTTACAGATGCTTCAAATTCTAATCTAAATGTAGTATTTCTTTATTTTGACAATAAATTCGGCTTCATTTTTATTACAGGAAATAAAATATGATGCGCATTTATGAAAAATAAAATAACTAAAAAAATTTCATGCGTTTTAGCCAGTAATCAGACTATTCCAAATATTTGAGTTCCTTTTTTCATGGAAAAGTCAGCACATGATACACCCAAGAGAGAGAAAAATTAGCAATTCCGTGATATAGAGAATAAAGTTGAAAATAATGTTGCTAACAAAAGATTTCTTTTTGAGAAAAAAAGTTTGAATTTCACCATTATACATCAAATGTGGGATGATTATATAGCTTGTTTTTACTGAAAGATACAGAATACTTTAAATATCCTTTTTCTAAGTTCTTAAAATTATTTGAAGCCAGAAGAAAAAGTAAATATTTGTAGCAGCTGATATACGAAATCTGAATTTCATTAAAACAATTTTAAAAAATGAAATCTACTATCGCAAATTTCAAGTTATTATGTGAGAACATTATTATTTTTTAAATTATTATTTGTCTTAATTAATTTAAGTCATTAAGCAGTATAAACCGGTTTTAAACAATCGCGAGACTTCTCTATCGCTTTCTATCCTCTCTCTCTCTCTCTCTGTGTGCATATATATATATATATATATATAATTTTTTTAAACTTTCATTTTCAATTTTTCAAACTTGCAAAAAAGTTTTGGAGCTCGACCTATTTTAAGATGAAGAAAAACCCATCGTTTTTCTAAATATCTCAGCGTGCCTAATCTGATAGTTTCGTGATTTTTTCAAACCGGTTTAAACTGGTTAATGACTTAAGACAATTCGTAAGAATTCAGTGAATGTATAATTTGGAAATCAAGTTGTAACTTTAGTTGGCAATAAATCACCAAATGTGACAGTCTTCTGCATTATTTTATAATAACCCTATTTAAATTAGTTTAAATTATACCTGAACAAACAATCTTTATCGATTAAGCTAAAAATATTTCAACTTGTTTGGTTTATTTTTTTAAAAAATGTTGTGCGAGTTAGGCAATATAATACTGCGATTTCCAAGGGAAATAGTACAACAGAAGATGATAGATAATTCAAAAGCTATACAGTGAAAGCCGACTCCAAAATAAAAAAAAGGATAAATCGCCAATTTGTAGCCTACGCATTTTGAGGTTCAGCAATTTGTTGCATTCAAATCGCTTCAAAAACCTCAAGCCAAAACAATATCATGTTCTCACGTGACAATAAGCTGAAAAGGAAAGTTTGCATTCATCCGAGTATGTTATCATAGGGCTTTAAAATATTTCAAGGATATATATTGAAAAAAAAACGAAATAAAATGTTTGATGGCAGCCTTAAAAGTAGCAAGCTGTAAAGGAAACTTGAAAGTCCCTTTCTGCTTTTTCATTTAAAGTACTTTTTTAAAATTTTAGAAATCTTCAGTGAAGATGTAGGAGAAAGACTATTAAGGCTGCATGGAATAATTTACCACATAAGATTAAATATTACTATGATGGTTGATCCTTCCTGAGTGTTAACGCTTTGTGCAAAAGTACGGCAATTTGTAAAAGAAACTTGAAAACCCTTTTTTGCTTTCTCTTGTAGAGTGCATTTCTAAAATTGTAGGAACCATCAAGGGAGAATTTGGAAAAAAAATTATATTAAGGTTTTAGGCTATTTAATTAGAAATATTCTATTAAGACAGCATTTTGAGTGTGATAGTAGGTATGTATTGTTAATCCAAATAAACATAGCCGAAAGTGAAAATCTCGCCATCCCTCTGACCACTAATTATAATTCCCATTGCTTGTTATAATAGTTAATCATTGATCTTGTAATTGTGAATTCGATCAGGAGCACGTACATGTACACGAAGCGTTTGCTGGCGCATTCCCCATGCCATTCTGATTATATTTGAGGTGTCAGAAAATTATCCCTTCATAAGTCGCTATTTTGGAAGAATTACTTATTGAAAGGGCCATTTTTTCTAATAAAGATATAATTTTGGTACTAAAATTGATCTAACAAAATTGATCCATTTAGCGTATTTCTATTTGACTTCATTCATCAATTAAAAAGTCGCAATTATTTTGATTCTCAATTTTAATATTTTAGAAAATTTAAAAGTTTTGTAATATCTTATAATTTATTTCGTAATTTTGTAAAAAAATAATATGAAGCCGTGTTTATTTGATTTCCATTTTTGTAAGATTTATGGTCTTGAAAGTTATAAAAGAATATTATAAGTATACTTCTATAAGTCGTATCTAAGTTATATCTATTTTTTTTTGAAATAAAGGTTCTTTGAACCTACAATTCACAATATTCTCATTAAGAAATTACTATAATTAAAATTAAGAGCGTGTTTTTTCAAAAACATATGAATTTAGATAGAAGGCTAAGTTTTAAGTGCTTCGGGTAATTTCAAGAACCAAAAAGCGTTATTTTATGTGTATATAAATTATATATTTAATTTTATAATATCAAAAAAATATGTGGATAGTTAAAAAGCATGGGAATAATAGGATGCTGCTTAGGGTGTATCTGCCTATTCCGAGTGTTTCAGGAAAATTATTTGTCCATAGAGAATCAAGAGCAATGAAGAGAATATGCAAAAACATAAAAACTTATTAGAAACAAAATGAAAGAGAGGACACAACGATTTAAATCTAAAAGGTAGTAAGAAATGATTTTATATTAATGTAGTAAACTTAAGACTTATATATGATGTTACAGTTTTTTACACTTTTCACAAAATTGCAATTGTTAATTATATTTCTATAAATCAATGTATTTAACATAAATGTTAATAAATATATCAGATAAACGTGAAAATGAGATGATTTTCGAATTTTATTTCGTCAAGAACTATTAAAATTACACAAAACATTCCATGGGTTTGAAAGTTAAAATCTATATAAACTGTAACTGGAAAAGAAGCACACGATATAAAAATCACTGTAGCATAAATTTAACTCTTTGCTCTCAGAGAAGTAATCCGATGCATAATTATTCTTCTAATACAAAGAGTGGCTTATAACTTTGAAAAATAAATACGCATAAATGTTTTGAGTTGAATTTCACAGAAAAATTAGTCTATATCTTCTTACCGTTCTGTTGATTTTTTAATAATAAAATTTTTAAAAATAAATAAATGTTAAAATGATACACCGTCTTGCATGGTGAATGAAAGTTAACAATCTGAGTGCAAAGGAATATTCATAGAAGATCAAATTTTACTTGTTCGTAAAAAAGGATACAAATGGTAGAAGTATATTTTTACTTCATTTAAATCTTTTTATTAGAACTTTTTAATTGATTAGAAGAAGAAACTTTATATTAATTTTCTTTAAACATTTCATTCCATCACTGTATTCATATATGAATAATCAAAGCTCATAACATTAGTAGATTCAAATAATAAAATAATAAATTTATCATTTAAAAATTACAATAAAATAATTAAAATCAATTCTAATAAATTTGATATGACAAAATAACAAACGTTTCAGCCTGTCACGAGTATAACTCCAAAGCATGAAGAGACTAGAAAAGTGCAGTGTTAATCAATCGAGCCTATATAATAGCATCTGCATATTTTGATTGACTGTTTTTCACATAATGCAAAAACGGTATTTTCAGTTTGTCAAAACAACTTCATTGATTTACAATTATCATAAGGGCGCCACTTCTACAAGTATTTGAATCCTTATAAAATGCGGATAAGTTGGATAATCCAGCGTAGCTTAAAATGCCAGCATAGGATTCAAGGAAACGGTTGTATATTTTTATTGCACCATTTCAACTTTCTTCTTCAGTTAGAATTACAGAAGCAAAGTTGGCTGGAAGCCAAATTTCGAATTGAGAACAGTTAAGTGCTTTATGATTAGCAGAAAAATGACCCTGTTTTGTTCTGCATGTCATATCTACTTTTCAACAAAGTGCCCAGTATAAATTGATGGTAAGTGATACTCTTAATTTAATATATTATTGCATATTCTGCTTCAACAGGTATTCTTATCACACTTGTACAGATATTTTATTAATGTATTATATATCAAATATTCAAAGTAATTAAAATTAGACTTCCCCTATAAACAGCATTCAACAACGCAAACGGGCAAACGGATTGCAACGAAATTTGGTATATAGGCTATACACGAGATGCGCTCACGGAATTTCGAAAAAAAGTTAGTTCCAAAATGTCCATAAGAAGGCGTCTTTTCTGGAAAAAATTAATTTGACCCAATAAATGACCATTAACGAATATGGAAATAGTATTAACAATTCAGAACAAGAATTATGAGTGATAAAGTGTAAAACTGAGAAAAGGTCTCAGTTCTAGTAAAAAAAATGTCGAAATTTGCTGTCTTGCGAAGAGGAATCTTTCTGCAAAACATTCTAGTGTATGAAACGTTTGCAGACTTTGTCATGTTTTATGTCGAAGTTTCCAGCTGTAATGATGACGGCACCTTTAGTTGAAGTGCGAAATTGGTCAAGCTGTTTTACGAGAACAAGGGGAATGTTTCTACTTCAGTTCGTGAATTTCGACCTGTAAAGAATCGACGGCTTGGACCAATTGCTACTATAGGTATCCGGGCCACAATTAAAAGATTTGAAGATATTGGGATATTAAGATTTAAACCTGGAGGAGGCCATAAACCTGTCACACCGACACTTATTGATGCCGTCGATGCTGCTGTTGCCATACAAACACAGATATCAGAGTTTGGGGGTAGAAGCACACGTGTAGTTTTTCTCCACAGGGTATTCTTACAGCACCGTCGGAAAAGGACTCAGAAGGATAATGCACTACTTCCCATACTAGATCCAACAAACCCGAAAGCTGCTTGGTAGGGACCAGCCACAATGTCTTTCATTCGCAGTTAGTTTTCGCAATTGAATGACTGTTGATCTGTCATGACCTTGAAATATTCTATGGAGCGACAAGGCCCATTCCTACCTCAATGGGACAGTCAAACCACATAATTGCTGCATTTGGGATAATGAAAATCTACAGATGCACATTGAAATTTTCCTACATTCTGTCTAGTGTGGATTCTCGGCGACATTCCATGGACCATTCTTCTTTGAGGAAACGTGGTCCTGTTCTATTACGGCCCGTCCTTACCAGACATAAGGCAGGTCCTTACATCAACCATTTTCATGCACCGTTCAATGATAAGGTAATCAGAAACTAGTCAATAAATATCAATATTGTTTCTGTATTCCGCTTTGGTCGTTTATTGTGTTAAATTTAATATTTTTCCGGTAAAGATGCCCTCTGGTGGACATTTTGGAACTTTTTTTCAAATTTCCGTGAGCGCATCTTGTGTATAGTCTATAAAATCTCGGTGCAATCCGTTCACCCATTTGCGTTGTAAGACTCTTTATAGGGGAAGTTTTAAGATATATATAAGATATTTATGTAAAGACGTATCAGATATCAAAAGAGCAAGTGTCTTTATTTGTTATACATTTTGAAATTGCTTCATTGAATTATTATTCCATATTTTTTTGTGAATTTATCAATTAGGAAATATACCATGTTCAAAATATTTGTTAAATATATAAATTCAAATAAGATTTTATTAAAAATTTAGGACATAGTTTATATTTATCAAAAAATGATTTAACTTGTCTAAAACTGAATAATGCTAGCATTTGCAACCTTAGCAACAGTCAGATAAATTCTAACTATCCTACTGATCTAGTGAAGAGTTTTAGGTCTCAAATCTTTTCAAATAATTTTAAAGAAAACTATGAATTTAGTATTGCTTTTCTTTAAAGTGATTTCTCGTATGTAAACGCTAGTATTTGTTTAATCACTTTAAAAATATATCAGAGTGCTCGTGATATACAGACAAAGACTAGATTAATGAAAGTTATGAATATCATTATCGCATCTCGTTTGTTAAATTTAAAATGCATCGTAAATATATTAATATTTGTAAATAAATAATAATATACAATTGTATTCATCTGATTCTGCTTGAAACAAAATGTGTACTTGAAAATATTTTGTTATCCATAAATTAGTTTTAATTCAAATTTAATTTCAGTTTCTTATTCAGGCTCTTTCTCATTTTTTTTAATTACAAGATCAATTATGTTGGATAAGAGATTAGAGATGTGATGAAATTTGTAAACAAGAAACTATGATTATCTTAATGTTCTCGAAATAATATAAAATAAAGCTCAAAAAGAGAATGATTTAAATGCGAGTTTACTGATTTACATATGAGTTCTTGATAGAATGAAGATGAACTATGTATCTGAGTGAAAAAAGAGTCAGTTCCCCTATTTTTAAGCCGGATCTAGTAGAATTGTAGCTGATGTTTCTAAATTTAGAGAAGGGAAGATTACATCAATCAATCAATGAATTCTGTGCGCTTTGGACTTTTATGAGTTATTGGATAAAAGATGCATCATCCATTTCTGTTGCTTATTGATTCATTTTCTGTTTTCTTTTAAAATTTTATTATTTTTGTATTAACTATTGTTCTTTCATAATGACTATTTCGGAACAGAGAATCGAACTCTTAGAGTGAAAGTGTCAGTAAATTAATAATAAAAAAAAAAAACGAACATGTGACATTCAAAAATATTTGAAGGCTCTGTAGCTTTCCATCTCTAATATATAAGTTAAAATATGCTTTAATAATTCAATGTACATTATCCTATTTTGTTAATTGAAACTTCTGTTGAATCCAATAAACCTAAATATCCACTATTAAAGATAATCCTTCGATAAACTCTCTTTCATAATTTTAGCAAAATGAACGTCAAAGTGTGAATTCTTGTTATTCATTTTTGATAAATTATAAAGAAATAAATATTAATAAAACTATATAAATATTAATATAATATAAATAAATATTAATAAAACAGAAAAGATAGCAAGTGTCTATTCTCAGAAGGTATTCATTCTTTAAATCTTGCAGTTCGTCCTGCACAACTTCTTTAAATTGAGAAAGATTACTTCTAAAAGTACGTTTTGTAATCCATCATTCTTTCCTGTTTCTAAATTGCTGTGCTTATTATATAAGTTCGGTCTCTAATAATTAAATTTTGGGGCACTTACTTAATTCTTTGTTTTACTGTTCTGTTATTACAAAAGCATGTTCCAATCTTTCCTTTGGGGCCTCCTTTAAAGGGAAGTACGGGTCATTTATAAATTTTACATTAACACGCCATGTCTCAAGAGAGACTTACTAGAATTTCCCCTTACGTAATCATTAATGATGTTTTTGTCGAAATTTTACTATCATTGTATCTTTATGAATTAAATACCGGCTAACAGCATTAATTCTATTTTATTTAGTAATCATTTCATTTTTTGATAATTAACGTGCAAAATATTACTTTGTAAATGCATTTAATTTAACAATAAGAGTCATTTAATTTATACTTACTTAAAAATTTTGCCTTATCAGAAGCCAATGGTTTTAAATCATATTTCTGGGAATTTGTTACAATTTTGTACACAGTAAAGATGAGCACGTTTCTAATAATTTCAAGTAATAAATAATACTAATGTGAACTTTAGTTAAATAGCAACACATTTATCCGACTGACAGAATAGTTTCTTACTACCGTTATGACACATATGAGATAATGTTTCATTTTTCAAAGAATTTCTCATTCTCTCCAAAGCAACAACTCCTTGTACACGTATGTACATCTTTAACACTCCTCTGTTGACGATACAATGTTCGTGACTTATAATTATCAGTATCACTCCAATCCAAATTGATCACTACATCCAAATGATCAAATAAATTAAAGGCTACAATAATAATGCAATTCTGTTATTGGACATCATAAAAAACAAAAACGCAATACCATTCGGATTTTTCATTCGTTTTTATTACGAGCAGAATAATCGATAAAATGTACAGGATAAACAAATATGCATACTTATTTAATTTTCAAACTTCCTTAAAAAAAATATCATGCCTATTAAATTATAAAACATTCTTTACATAAACGTTTTAGATGAATAACGTTGAATATAAGGTTCATCGCGATAGTGTAATAATATTCTTAAGGTTCGGAAGCCTTGCAAAGTTTCACCGGCTGATGGTGGTTTCGCTTATGGTTCTTCTTCATCGTCATTGTCCTTATGGTATATGCCGCCATCTTTTTGATTCAGTCCATACATGGTGAACTATTCCTTCTGTAGTTTTTTTATTGCCTCCCAGTTTAAGCTAACACTAATGTAGGTCTCATAATTTTCTCAGAAAAATCTTCTTGATATTCAATTAATCGGGTTATCTCGTTTATTTGTGTTCATAAAACCCCCCTGCCTGATGGTGTTACTTCTCTTCAAAAAATTAATGAATAAGTAAATTAATTAATAAATTAATTAATTAGTTTATTTTAGAGAATAAATTTTAAGGGAATTAAAAATGATTAAACTGTTCTAGCAGCAAAATAATTTATCCAACACAGTTATACGAATAGGCAATTTTTCTGTCAGAAAAATCAATAGATCTGGGTTTAAGCAACAAATAAGAATTGCGTTAACAGATTAAATCAATTATTTTTTTAAGATTTAAAGAAAAGTATTTTATGCAAATTTAATTTCAGGAACATTTGATTAGTTATTGGAATTTAAGAGTAATTACTTTTTCTTTGACCAATGTACAAAGAAATCTAATTTTTTAATTCATTTTAGTAATATTTAATATTTTGATTTGAAGTTTCAGGAAAAATCTATCAAAACGATTATGATAAGTAAATGAAAAATAATATCACGTTGATTCAATGGCACTTTCATTACTATGCTAAAGTTTTTGTGAAAGTTAGATTAAAAAGATCTGTCAGCAGAAATTCATCTTTGGAAAAAAATAATTGCTGAACGGAATATTAACAAATATATTATTACTGTATTTTTTTTTATCAAGGAAAGCAATTACTCCGTTTTCTCCCACAGTGATATTATTTTTAAGATCCATACGAGATTAAATTATTTTTTGATAAAAAAACTCGTAGGCTTGGAAAGAAAATATATCAAGCCCTCTTTTGCTGGTGACAAATCTTAGCTACAAAGCAAGAAGAAAAGCTGAACGAAGATAAAAATAAATTCTAAATAAATATTTGAAATGTTTGCGAAGAAGATATTTTCAATAAATGGAAGAAGAAGATATTTTCAAATTAAAATGGAAGGCCAGACAAAAATGAAGAATCCATGAAAATGAAATGGTGAGAATCCGAAAAATAACATTTTTGAAAATCCGCACTAAATGGATTCAAGGAAACTTTTATCTTAA
This sequence comes from Argiope aurantia, assembly GCA_026543865.1. Lineage (NCBI taxonomy): Eukaryota > Metazoa > Arthropoda > Arachnida > Araneae > Araneidae > Argiope > Argiope aurantia. Next base: position 904,646 of record JAPMOR010030028.1, on the reverse strand, counting down.
CAACATTTTTATTGTCCAGGATGATTTTTAAAGCTCATCAGATAGGTTTTTCTTCATATATGTCCCTGTGAGGAAGCAATGTATACGATTGCGCATTTTATCAAATAGATTACTTGTTGAAATAATCGAAGTGAGCTGTACAATACTAGCTGGATAGGAAGGGAGCTGAAAACTTTGAGATTCCCACTTGTCAGTAAGGCTGCCATCCTGATTGTTGAGAAAATATTGACGAAATCAATGCGCCTACAATTTTATCCGAATTTTGTTTTTGCGTTTTTTAATGCAGGCTGTTCAATAAAGAATGGAAGTAAATTAACAGAAATTGAATATTACTTATCCTCCAAATATTGAAGGTCTTTCTCAAAACACTCTTCATTACATGTAATACATTTATGTATCGTTTTTATCAGCCATTAAACACATACTGAAAGTCATTTTTTTAACAGACCCTTCAAAATAGCCTCAACAGGTTTTATGAAAAATGACGGAAAATGCTTACTCCGAAGATAATTTATCGAAATTCCTGGAATAAAAAAATCATATGCTACTAAATCAGGACTATGAAGATGATGGGGCGACAAACATGGCATGTTACTTTTAGAAAAATAATGATGATCGATTTCGAAACTTACTGCACACAGATATGTGCCAAGGGCAGGTTTTTTGAGCAATGTATGAGTGACACCCAATGAAATGTTCATTCTTTCTGATGGATCTGCAAGTTTAATTCTATGACCTCCATTCCCTGTCAGAATGATAGTGTTAATGCTTGCTTCCACTAAAGTAGTTATTGGAGCGCTTTGAAATCTGCCAATTTTGCTTCCATCCAACTGCCAAGAGAAAATAATTTCCTCTAGACTTACTATGCATAGTTATATCCTCTATTTGTCAACTCTGCTTCTCGGTGTCTATGCTACATAAAGTAACTCAATCAGGACCTTATGCATTATTGTGCCTTGTAAAGCTTGGTATATTGAGAATCGCGCCTCACGTTGCATGATTTATGATTTTCGCTTCGCCCAGTTTAGAGAAATCATCCTATTCTTAATGAATTGTCATCGTAAAAATGGCGTAATCTTAAAGAGAAATTAATCAATATTTCAAGAATAATTTTTCAATTAATTGCTACATGATAAAATTCTCACATTTTAGCAAAATTATATTTAACGAAATGAATTCAGTTCTAATACAATCTCCAAATTTTTGAACCATCTTTCATCACTGAGAACTGTTTTCTTTCAATAGAGGGCCACCTCAAAAAGTCTTTTGTAAAATAATGTGTCCTTTTTTCTTAAATAAAGCTGAATATATTGTTTTAATTAAATTATATTCGCCATTTTGAATAAATAGTTAAAAAGTAATTCTGAAAATCAAACTTATTTTCAAACAATAAAATAAAGCGTGCTAGGGACTGTTACAATATATTCATAAAAATTAACAACTTCGTTAAAAAAATATTTTGTTGTTTCCAGTAAGTAATAAATTTTAATTCAAACATTCTGAAATGTTTCTGATCAAAAAAGTATAATTTCATACTTTTAACTATTTCATCTGATTTTTAGAAAGAAAAAAAAAACTAATTTTTTGTAATTTTTTTCTGGGAAAAAAAGTATAATTCACAACACATCAAATAATTCTTTAAAAATCATTATTACTTTACTTTGTAAAAGCAAGAGTGCCGCAAAATAAAATCTCTGGAGCCGTTTTAGACAGAAAGCAGTGACGCAAGAAATTTGAATAAGCCATATCTATCTTCCTGTAGAAAAGCCCTTAAGGTCCTGTTACCAACCTCCTTTGATTCATGAAAGAAATAATAAGAAAATATTAGAAAAAGTTGCATTTTGCCTTTATGCAGAACCTTGTTCCTTGGCCCTTGACTGTCGGAACTCTTGAAAAAAGATAACTTTTTTTTTGTTTATCTAAAATTCGGAATAACATACTTCAAAGCTAGTTAGGCGAAAGAAAATAAGAAGCGAAATTTGAGGCAATTTTTTAGACCATAAAACAAGCATTAAAAATAGAATTATTTTTCTCTCGGTGCATATAAAATCTAAAATAGGAAACTTAGCGAAAAAATGAAATGTCCAAAAATAACTATATCTAAGCTGTAATTCATATGATAAGTGTAAGTGATGGCAATTTTGTAGAGCAATGCGACTGACAAGACTTTTTTTAATTTTAATTTGACTTTAAAAGAACAATATAATTAAAGTTAAGACTGTAATCTTGAAGATCATTTATACAAAACGAACTAGGAACAACAAATATTATTTATAGGAAAAAAAATGTTCTATTCATCAGCCGTAAAAAAAAAAAAAATGTCTTTTTTGTAAGAAATAGCACAAATGTCGATATACTCTTCATATTAAATACCTCTGAAAATCCAGGCAGTTTATTATTTCAGTTTTGGATGTGAATTGTTATTCTCTATAGATAACATTTATCTGACTCGTTAAAGAAAGTAGGGAGGTTGATAAATGTTTACTTACTGATAAGATCAGGCAACTGCAGTTTCAATTTCTTCCACAGTATTGTGTACAAATTTTAGCATCCCTACTACAACAAAATGAATTTCAAAACGAATTCTATCAGGATACATGTGTATAGCTACCAGCATATTGGTGACGATTATCAGCATATTTTAGCTCGTTGGAGAAGCAATTGTATTGTGCCTTATCTCGTATCTATCCTTTTTCAGCAAAAGGAAGAAAAATATATTTCACAACAGCAAAATATCGTCTTCATTATGGAAGGTCTGTATACAAAAATAAGATCTGTGCTCATTTCACTCGCCCAACTGCACAAATATCTTCAATTACCATGGATCAGGGAACTTATGAAAGGGACCAAAGGTCAATGGAAGATGAGTTCTCTTTATAGATGGCTCCAGGATTAGTTTAGAAAATGAGTTTGGTTTCGTACTTTGTTATGCGTAGAATACAGAACCAAGTTCAAATAGTTTCACGTTGAGAAGAGATGCAATTACGCTATATTTAGATGCAGAGATGCAATTACGCAATCTCTAACGCTATATTTACAAATGTAAATGTAGCTTGATTATTTATAAAGAGTTACAAGATAAAGAATACTAGAATATTGCTTACTTCTTTTATATATTGATTTTTCTTTCAGACTAATTACAATGCTTAAAAAAATTCCTTAAAAATCTTAACAAACACTCTATCAAATAGCTCTTTTTAACTGAATTCGTACCTCTGTGTTCCTTTATTCTGAATGCGACAGCAAATTCGATGGAATATAGACATTATTTGCATCATTCTTTGTATATCCAGCATTTGGGCCATTAGTCACTCTTTCATTGTAGCACTAATTACATCATCTGCTTTTAAATAGCGACGAAAAGAACCTCCCTCCCAGCCATACCTGTGGAAATTAATGGTAACAGCGAGGCCGCTGACATCGTTAAGATCGCAATTTCGTCGATTGCTCGAATGTAGGTTATTTTTTACGTTTCCAGCGTAATAAAGGATATTTTTGTTCGACACTAGCCAAAACGTTCCTTATAAATTGCATATTTATATTAGTATAGTTATATTGTTGATAAAGGAAGCCGTAAATGGTGAGTTTAAAAATGCAAATTATGGGGAATGTATGCCTGGAATGTTTAAAGTAATTTAATTTTCAATTGTTATTTAACACAAAAATTCAGTCATAATTATAAGAAATTAAGTTTTCTTTTTCTTTTCAAGAAGCATTTAATAATAGACAATCAAAACTTTTATTTAAAATTATGTATATAATTCTTACATTAAATTTATTTTCCTGTCTGAAGTAAACGACAATAACTACTTCTCTAATCAGCATAGAATAATTTTATATAAAAAATGTAGAAGTCACAAAAAATTATATGCAATTTTTTTATGAAGTTGCTATCTATGTAAATTATTGAGAATTAGCAGCATATAATGACCAAATATTTCTTTGGAAATATGTGTTATCCTTGATTTCAATTAAATAGCATATAAATACGAGAGAGAGTCAAAAATTAAAGATACATTTTGGAAAAGGGACATTTATTTTAATGATAGAAAACTGAAACATACATTATTTTTCTACATAACTACCTTGGACATCAACGCACCTTTCCCAACGTTTCACAATTTTTTTTTTGATTCAGTTCGAAAAATGTTTTTCGGTTGTACCTGTAACCAGTTTTGCACCTCATCAGTTATACATCGGTTGCAAGCCTTCTTCCCCTTAGTGCTTTATTCAATGGTCAATCCGCATTTGGAAATCACTTGGAACCAGGTATGGACTGTATGGCACGTGTTCCATCACTTAAAATTCCAACTCGTTTTTTGTTTCCACCATCGTTGGGTGGAATGGCAACAAACTTTATTTTGCTGCAAGATACAAATACGCGATGGACACTTGTCACCATTCGTTTCGTTCACCAATTGCTTGGTGCAGATCGACCATGGAACTGCCATATTTAACGGTCTTCTACACTCCAACGACTAAAGCGGGAATAAGAATGACAAGTTGTATAGAAGTGTTGACGACTACACTGATTCAGCGCTGGATACTAACAGTATTACCATGGAAAGATAAATTACAAAAAGTTTCTTTAATTTTTGACTTTTTCTCTTAACTTGAAATCCGTGAATTTTTTTTCCATCAAAATATTCTTATATATCAAATTTTGTTTTAAAATGTTTAAGTATTGGTAACCAGTTATCTTAAAGTTATTTTGTTCTTTTTCTATATAGCCTTCTTATTAAGGTCAAAACTTAATTGTCTGCTCTACTTATCATTTAGTTGCACATTGGGTTTTGCATTCGCTTTCTTTTTCTTCGGGATATCCTTTTTTACGTAAATATCAATCTTAATATGGTGAGCATAAAATGAGTAATTATGTATATACATCAAGTAACAAATTGTTGATGTGAAAGTGTTAATATAAAAATTAAAGATTCACAAGTCAAACATTTTTCAATTTATTTTCTAGCATATTAAATATATTGGTGGGCTTTGGAAATATCATGAATGAGTTCGTAATTCTTGGTTTTAAAGAAGTGTTTTCGGAAAAATGCCATAACTTTTCTAATGGCTTTCAGAACATCAAAATTTTACGAAGCTTGATTTTCATTCATGCTATTGCGAAAATCTTTTTATTAAAGAAAACATTGCCGCATTGAAGAAAGACTGTCGAATCTCCATGGCCGAATGGTCATGGCACTGGTGTTGTGATCAAGAGACCTGGGTTCGAATCCCGCTAGGGACACTGAGATTAATGTTATATGTAAATACTTAATTCCTTGATTTTATGTTTTCCTTTATTTCATTTCTTTAGTTTACCAGACAAATGTTCTGGACTTTTCTTACAGTCTCCAGAAGAATATTCTGGAACTTTCTCTACTTATATAAAAGCAAAAGATTTGTCAGTTACTGTATTCTCAATTCTGAGTTCAGTTAATAAATTGGTTTAGCTCTACCTCTTGTGTGTGTCATTAAGTTCTATACTAAAGCATCTACGTGACAATATATTGGAACCTTATATTATACATTAAAGTGGTACGTATTTATTAAAGAAAGAATATAAGGAAAAATCTATTTATTATAGATCACCCATACTTTTGTGGTTACTTTTTATTAAAGGAAACACATAAAAGGCACAGGGAATTTCAACTGGATTTACGATTTAATTAATGAAAAGAAAGTCCTTTATATTGAAGAGGGTTGTAATAAAACATTCTTGAACATTGCTATAATACTCATTAATCATAACTCATAATATTTGCTTTAATATTATCCACTGCTTTTTATAAATATTAATATAATATTTATAATTGATTATGATGTAAATAATGCTTTTATGCTTTTATATACTTTATTTATAAATGCTTTTATACATGTACAAAATTAGTTTAGCTTTCTGACAAAAGTAATAATGTCTAAATATCGCAAACGATCAAAAGACTCTATTCTGATTGTAATTTTAGTGTATGAGTGAACAATTATATATTTAATATAATGAATTTCTTACTACAGGCCAGCTTTTAACTTTAACTGACTTAAAATATAAGCTAGATCAAAGAATCTCTCATTTAATCAAATATCTCTTGATTTAATGATATTTTCCAGTTCATTAAATCAAGAATGTATGAATTGATAAAAGCAAGAATGGAATATATTCAACATTAAGTCCATCATGTACATTAAAAACGATTCGTATAAAATAGTCAGAATTCGTTTTGATAAAATTGCGACATCAATATAATATTCTATTTTAGTTTTTTTTCCTTCTGCTCTCCCATGGGGAATTTAAAAATTGGCTGTGAAGAGCTTTTGTTATGGCGATTGGTTCTCTTTTCCCTGTGGGGTCGAATTATTCCCACTTTCATACTGGAGTATAGGAGATTCTACAGATGGATTTTACTGTGGACAATAGCAATAAATAGGACTCGAACCCGAAATGAAAGGGAGAAGTAATTACGGACATGAATATTTGCAGTGACTTTTCCTATGCTTCTTTAGGTTAAGAATATAGAATATAGTGCATTAAAATTTTGATGTCATACTACCCTTAATTTCATGACAAAATGTATCTTCTAAAGCAGAGGTTGCACCTTGAACATTAATGAGTTCAATTTTAATTCGTTTCTCCGATTGCCTTTCTGATTACAGAATATGATAAGCCACGGTTGGGGGCAGCTATTTCTGGGGTATAAGGGGTAAGCCCCCTGAAGCAAAACAGTGATTATTAACTTACGAACGGCATTTCAAAAAAACTAAAAAGCTAGTATCTTGGTAAGGCATTTTGATTTAAGAATTATCATTACTTGATCAAGCATCTTTATTTCTACTTTTCTTCAATTAGCGCAATTAATCTATTGAGGTGTCTAAAGAGACATGTTTAGGGAGAAACTGGTTCTCTACTTTTTTGCCATGTGTGATATAGATGCTTGGGTTCTATGGATTAAATTCGGAATATGATTGTACCAATCCACATAATTATTATAATCTGCCTTGAGAAATTTCAATAAATTTAAGCATTTGAAAGTTGGGATAGTGTCCTTTCTGTTCTTCATATTATCTTCATTTTTTGTCATTATAAAAGTATTCCCTTCAGTTTTGTAATGACGTGTTAAACTATTATTTTTTGAGGAAAAAAATTAATGTTCTAAATGCATTCGGGGTTTTTATCTCTACTCGGATCAGTTATCACGACAGAAAATTAGATGTCACATAATATATTTTTTTAAAATTATGTTCCATGTGATTGTAAGTGTGAGAAACAGAATTGCGATTTAAACAAATATCTTCAAGTATCTAAATCTACAATTTCATACGAGTTCTTTCGCAAATAAGGCATATATTAGCAATTTTAATTTATGATCACTCTGGATTTCTACTGCAAACTTTCGCTCAATCAAAAAGCAACTGGTAAAAAAAAGTAGATAAAATTAATTAATGAAAATTAATTTATGGCACAGAATATGCAGCGTAATGAGAAACGTTGACAATGGTAACGAGGGAATTGTGTGTGTATCGATATGTTTGCATTATTTTATAAATAATTCATACATTCCTCGAAGATGTGTAAAATAAAGTATAACATATTTTGCTTTATTTAAAGAATATACAATAGGAGAAAAATTATCTTTTGCAGCAAACGTTTACAAGAAGATGAAGACTATTTGAGAGCTGACATTTTTTTTTTTTTCAAATCGAAAATTAGTTTGTAATTCATCTAAGAAAATAAACTCTTATAAAGGAATTATTTTGAACACAAAAAGCAAAGTGATCGATTACATCAACGTATTCTATTACCAATTTCACTTTACCTTTGAAATGTCAATACGAAGAGTGATAATTTTAATCAATTAAAAAATAATGCAGTTTTTTTTCTTAAAAGTAATAAATTCTTGAAATTCCCAAATTGCATTTCTATGGAAAAAAACAATAAATCGCTTTCTTTTGACTTCAAATATTATCTTCTATTATTGAAAATATTTTAATTTCCCATCATGCAGATAATATTTTGGGGATCTATGGATTCGAACTTCGAATTCGAATCTTAGTGATTATCCATGTGTTATCTACTTGCATTCAACTAACTTTTGCATACTAACATATTAGCTGTAACCGTATATCTTAGCTTTAACTGTAATATATATGTGTGCACATATAAAAGCCAATATTGGATATAACATTTAGTATCAATTTCCTCATGTCGACATAAAATAAAAGTATTGTTTAAAAAAATATATAGAATCTTCAGTAAAATTTCAATTAAATAAAAATGATACTGAATTTTACTATCCTTTAGTTCCTTTTTGTGAGCATTTACATCTCGGCCAAACAATCTGTATTGTAGGGAATTGCATACAATTTTCCACGTTTATTGTTTTGTTTCATTCAATTTAATGAAATTTTATATGCTGCTGGTAATGTTACTTTTACGTTCCTCTAATATATTCGTAATTTTATTTTTGGAAAAATAAAACTTATATTTGAATATGAATACTATCATAAATATCATAGTTCTACTACATAGGCTATCATGAAATGTCCTTACGTTTCTTAGATTAGAAGTTTGAAAAATGATATGCCAGATAATTCCGTCGTCTATTACCATGCCATGGCGTACAATTACTCGATCCGCCCAGAAATAACCATGTCTAGTTTCAAAACAGTACTTAGCAAAGCAAATAAAATCGATTCTATTCATGATGTGTCATGAAATGAGATTCTTTTATAAAATTATATATTATCATGGTTAAAAACGTTTTCACATTGGCTTGATATTTTAATCTGAATGGTGGATATTATTCTAGATACAATTTATTTTTTATGCTTATGGTTCAAATTTGCAATATTCCTTCTCTAATCGCTTTCATTTTACTTTAAAATAAGCTGCTAAATCAAATTAATAAAACCATCACATTGTTTAATTTAAATAAAAATTATTCTTTAATTCCAAACTAAGTATCTCTCTAACTTAACCCATTTAATGTTTTTGGAAATAGTTATAAAAACAGTAAGTTATAAAGCAATTCCCAGCTTAATCATTTTGGCGAAACAAGATACTCTGAATTATTTCAGATGAAGGTGACAGAAATTTGCTTGACTAGAAGTCATTATCTTCCTGGTTGATGGGTCCTTTAACGACTGCTTCCGTAAAGCAATGGCTTTCCATTGATATTTGCTTTCTCTACCAATTTTTAACGAATCCTTCTATCCGCTTCAGAGCTTAATCACCGGTCACTTAACGGAGTTTCTGAACAGCTTTCGAAGATGCGGTTCTCTGGACTGTCTTTTAAAAAAATAGCCAGGGTTATATTATTAAATTTTGATAACAAATAATTTGAAAAAGAATAAATTAAACTTTTGAGATATTGCAGTGCTATTCAGCAATTTTCTAATGAAATTTTAATATGTTTTTATATTTGATGATATATGGATCGAATATGTTTAGTTTTTAAAGCAGTTAGTTTTTAGTTTTTAACATTCTGAAGTCTTAATGTTTTAACGATTAAAAATATTTACTTTTTAAATCTCTTCCATATTTTTCATGATTTTGAGATACAAACTACATCATTTAATTTTTGTATAACTTTTTTTAGATTGATAATACACATTTATTAAATAGTAATATTTTATACTTTCCATTAATTATTTATAACATTGACCTTTGTAACATATTCTGTAACTTCAGCTTCAGCAAGCTATTGCATTTTTTTTAGTAAATAAATAAATAAAGTACTTGAATGAAAATTAGATTTTCAGTGAGAAATTACACAATGGAGTAAGTCCGATTAGTAGCAGTAGAAATAAAAACAAAAATAAATCTTAGCTTTTAAGACCTTTCTTATTAAGTCTTAAATATATTTTTACTTTTGATATAAGTAACTATCAACTCAGAAATAAACAATATGAAAATTAACTATATAAAATTTCCTGAATCTATATAATAAAATATACATTGTATTTAGAGAGCGCAAATGCTGCTACAACTAAAACACAAATGAGCTTAACCAAAATAGAATTAGAAGGGTCAGTTGGTTGGACGAGAGTCAGACCCTTCACAGAAAAAATCCCTGGTTTGAATCCTTGCCTGAGGGTGACCCTTGAAAAAGTCTTAGGGCCGGATTCATTTTATCTTTCTTTTTGAATTTTGAATGTAAAATTATTTTAATTCTATTTTGGTTTACTTTTGATATATTTCAATTAAAATATATTTTTATATTAAATACATTTTTGCCGAATATTATTTAGAATTCTAACCTTTAATGATGTAGAAAAGGCTGTTTTTGAAGTCTTTATAAATATCAAATCAAATTTTTCCAGTTTATCAGCAATACTAATGACAATATTAACAATATTTGAGTTTAAATTTTTTTTACCTTTCTGAAAATGACACGTAATTCTATTGTTCAGTATGAATTAAATGGCGAAATATGTTTTCTATGAGTTTCTTCTTTCTCGTGTACGAGAAAGTACAGAGAAAATATAATAACAGTAAAAAAATTCGAAATCTATATTCAGCAGAATATCCATGTTTGAAACTTCTATACATATGACAAGTGTTCTGGAATTGTATATGTATTATCTGTCCTTGTCTCTCCTTGAACACAATAACTCATAAAACTCTATGAGCTAGAAAGATTACACCAAAAAATATCTGTATAGTCCATAACGTTTTATTTAGACCAAATTTGTAGGTGCTACTAAAAAAAAGACTGCCGTTCAAGATGTATGAGTACTAATGAATATAATAGTTAGAAAATGTAAAGAGCTAGAAAAATAAATTTAGTGCACAGGTTTGAAACCCATAATGTACATTAATATCAAATTTGGGGCCCAATTCGTTTAAGGGGTAAGTGTGTGTAGATATGAACTTTTGCATGTATGTAAATGAGATCATTCAAAAACATAACAATTTAGTTAAATGAAGCTTTATTCACAGTTTTAGAATCAAAAGTTAGTCAAAGAGTTGACTATCTCTAGGTCAATACTTTCTCATGAGTGTAAATGAGAATTCAAAAATGCAATGCCTAGTATAAGTGAAATTTAGTAAATTATCTTATAACTACAATTGTGCTTCCAAGTCAAATTTTAGTTTCGGTCTGAATAAAACCATTTCAAAATACGCATTCGATTTCCTAGTACTTAAGCATTAACCACCCATAGGCAATAAATTTCAAAATACTCATCATAGATCACATGTTAGATACAGAACAAAAGAAAGATTCATGAAAACGATCGATATTCTTTGATTATTAACAATGACATGTAATTCAACTACAAAATAATGTCAATTTTCTTTCCTCTACTGCGAAGCATATAATTGTCATGGACGAATATAAACATTTGGGTACTCTTGGTGTTCACGAGCTTGCGAAAAGTCTAAAATTTTGTGATTGGGGAACTTTATAAAGGTTTAAGTTATCAATAATGTTACAAACATAAATCTTTATATCCATAATTCCTTCAAGTAATAAAGTTCTAAAAGACGAGACTAAAATTGGAATCTGAACGAAATCTGAAGACATCTTCTTAAACAACAGATTCTATAGAGATACCGGAAATTTCATTTTTCCATTCACAAGTGTATTAAAAGGGACTTGTAAGCTTTTTCGCTTTCACAGAAATATTTTTTAGTATCACATTCAATTAAAAAAAACCTTGAAACTTACAGATGTGGTTTTACATTGGACAAAAGAATATAAAAAATCTAAAGAATATTCTGATGAGTTTTTATTCTCGAAGAATATACCAGTTTAAATTGGGGCCTCTTTTTCTTCCTATGATGCAATATTAAAAATAAATCATATGGAAAGGTGTAAACCCTTCTTGTACAGCATATGTTTTGTTTGCAAGGTAAATGTAAAGCATAAATTTATATTTAAATGGGATTCAGTATCTACCATTTCTTCATCAATTTCTCAAAGTATAACACTACTGGATATCTTAGTTTCCAAATTTTTTGAGTCCTTTTAAATTTAAATTATCTTTAAATTTAGTAACCAAAATTTAAACAGGAAATTCTCTTTCTACTTTTAAAGAAACAGGATAATATGAAATTATTTTTCAAAGTGATAGCAGAATGCGTTTAAGGTGTGTCCATTATTCATCCTCATTAATCTATCTCCTAACGATAGCTTCCGTTTAACCAACGCCTTTTTCCTTGACCTTTGCTTTTTTCCATCAAACTCTAATGAAATTTCTAGTGATGAATTAAGGAACCTCAACAAAGAAATTATGAATTATAATAACTTGGAGTGGGTGACACATGATGAATTATTTCCTGAAATATTATACGTGGTCACTTGTTAATGCGGAACAAAATATTTTTTCATTGAAATACTAACGCTGCTCACCATATCTAAGTAAAATATATCTTATATAATAATGCTGAATATATAGGAACTTGTATCCAATATTAACTATCGCTTTACTGCCTATTAAAAGTAAAATTTGCATATTGTCTTGAATACACAATGGAAGTACAGTTTCTTATCATATTTATGCAGTAAATTTGAATTATTTGCATCAGTATATTGAAAAACAGAATTTATTAGGTGAAAGTCCAATGGTATAAGCCAATTAGCATGTTTAGGATCTGCTGGTAGAAAGCAGCTTGTCAAAACTACCAGTGTCTAGGAAATAAAGGTGAGTTGTTACGTAATGCGATTTTGCCACTAACACCTCCAGTTGCACCACTAGTTTAAACAGAGGCATAATATTAAATTTTGACCCTTGATATTTTTAAAGTAGATCATAGTAGTAATAAAGTAGATTGTTTCAATCTTAGAGGCATCATGGCTCCAGTCTCACTGTGCCACTAAAGAATAGTCTTAGCATCCATCAACCATATACAAATGATTGATGTAATTTCTGTATGCGTTTCTTGGTTGATTTCATTCGATTTTGATCTTATAAATAGTTGTTTTGAATAAATTTGGCGATTATTTGTATTCCTTAAAATAAGAATAAAATTATGAAAACTAGTGATATAAATAGTGATATAAATTATATATAATAATTATATATAATAATGATTTTTTCGACGACACACGACGTTTTCAAGGTACACAGGTCCTCGTTACACTGATAATTTTCGATTGAATCGAATCTCGAATCCACGAACTTCCGATTGAGACTGCGAGAAGCCATTTATGTTTCAATGTATTTCATGTGCAATTCACTTGCATTGTTTTAAGGTTTTGTAGAGGCTATTTATATCCTTTCGTTAAGAAAAACATATATCTTCTTCGTTCGAAAACTTTTATTTAAATAAGTAATAAAAAGTTCATTTATATAGTATAATTAAATAATTTTAGTTGGAAAAAAAAGTTTCAAAATAATTTTTTCTTGATGTATCTTTAAAAGACTTTTATGCATTTTTTTAAAGTAATGTGAAAAGAAATCTTCCTAGTTATGTGAATTTTCCTTTTAAAATAAAAACTGAGTTATAAAATAATCATTAATTGAATTTAAGGTCAATAACTCGAAAACAATATGTGTATAGGTTGTTTAAATGATATCTAAAATAATCGGAAAGGATATTTTTAAAATTAAAAAAAAATCATGATTTAAAAGTAATATGGCGTTCCAAAATATATATTTAAGACTTGAAATATGAGAAATATAAGATATATCCGAGATTTATAAACAAAAAGTAATAGGACCACAAAGCCACGAGATTGTATGAAATATCGTAAATTTTTTTTGTAATACACCATGAAGCAATATATTTTATCTGAATCTCGTTCGTTATCCTTACTACATAAATTCTGATACGATTTCAGCTGTAAATTCATTGTACCTTAGATGCAATTTTATGGGGGGAGAGGAGGAGGATGCAATATTTGCACATGTGTGCAAAATATATGCTTTGTGATTTAGTGATGTATGGGGATCATGCCTCAAATAAATTCCTTACAAAACAAAGAAGACTCATATATTTTCCAAATTGTCTAAGGAATTGATAGCGTAAACAATTCCATTTATATAAACCTCCATAGACTCAAAATAGGAGGGAGTGGATGGCATAATTCTCAATTGCAAACAAAAATTCTTTAAAAATTACAGTTTTTTTAATCAAAATAAACATATATAAATCCAGCTGCAGAAAAAAAAATTAGATGTTCTCCAAGTCAAAACATCATTGCATTATCTTTATTATGGCAGAAATTAAAGCTTTCTTCCCTCAATCTAAGAGCATTCTTTATTAAAAAAATATGTCAAAATCTGACAGTTCATTTTACTAAGAGAGTTAATTATTATTAATGTATTTAATGTAAATCATTAATCCAATATTATTTCATTATTTTTAAGGCTGCTTTAATTGCCGTGAAATGCTTTTATCTCAATTTTGATCTATGGAATGTTAATAATTTATTATTTTTATTCAATGAACACATAAACATGTTAGCTAGATATTGTTAAAATACATTTTTTTAACATACCATGTTTTTAAAACTGGCTAAACAGTATAAAATATTCTTTTCTAGCTCCATACAGATTTATGACACCTTACAGATTCCTGGCACCATATAGATTGTCCTGAAAATTTGTCAATGTGTATTTTAAAAAGAATTTTAATCGCAAATTTTATGCAAAATTACTTATGAAACTGAAATATTTATAAAATGAAACTTAGTATAATACTAGACTTAAAATACTAATTTTTAAAATCTTAATGATGTAATTTTTATTCCATGTAATAAAAAAGAATAAAGATAAGAGGAATGAAAAAGCACCAAATGCTGTGAATTAGGCTTAATGGATCAAACTGGTACGTCAATCCATATGTAATATTTTCACTATCAAAAAAACTTTCCTTTTAATAAATTACCTATGCTGAACCGTAAACAAGAAATGCACGATCTTCTTTGTTCTCAACATGAATTTGAATAACTCTGTATCGTCTCTACAAAACGGTAATTGGCATTTTTTTTCTTTACATATGTAGGGGAAAGAAACATTATACGACAAGAACATTAGATTTCCTTCCTAGTAAAATTAGCACATACTGTCGAAAAACATTGTCTTCACTCAACTACCTACTATGTTTAATCATAAACATGAAATACACAATATCTTTTGCACTCAACAAGAACTTGAAACTTTTTCTATCATCTCTACGAAACGGTAATTAGCATTTTTTTTTCTTTTCTTTTCAAATAGAGGGTAAAGAAACAAACGTCATATACCAAGAGCATTAGGATTTCCTTCCAAGTAAGATAACTGCATGCATGATGTATAAGAAATAACATAAGAATATCTTTTCTTGCTTGGGTGAGGGGTTGAAGAGAGATACCCATATCTCATTCTTCTCGCTATTTAATCGGTAGCATAGAACTTTACTTTCTGTTCCACAATTTTGAAATAATAAGATATTTCTTTTCATTCTAATTTCTTATCTTAGATGATCGTAATTTCCAATTTTTCATCAGTTCTACAAAAATAATTAATTGTTTTCGAACTGTAACAGATGTTTTGATTTATATATGAGTTTTTTAATATTTAAAACGATTATTTATCTGTTGTTTTGTATTTCTTCAAATGATGCTGATCGCGTCACTTTATTGCTTCTTTTACTGCACTACCTTTTGTTCCTTTTATTTCTTTTTTTTTCATTAAAAAGTCTTTTGATGCATGTGAGCGTGTGTGTGTGGGTTGCTTGTGAGTGATAGAGAGAGATAAATGCACATATATACGAGCATAATGTCGTAGAATTTGACTTCATTGCCATTACGTGCGAGGTACTTCGCAAAAATGCCCCGTAAATAGTTCGAAGCATCACGATCATAATCCCTTACGTTAAAGGAAAAGTTTTGGGTCTAAAGTTTTCAAAACAATGTTTATTTTACTACTGAAGAAAGAGTTTTAAATCCTTTTGCCTCTGGAGACAAAGAGGGAAAAATGGTTTTTCTTAAGTTTACTTTTCTTATCACAGTACCACTAGAAATTCGTATGCATTTGATGTTTTAGTACTATTAATAAAAAAAGTAAAAGTTTTGTAAATTCAAAAGAGTTTTATTTCATTTTTGGACATATTAATGTATTTTTTTATACTTAATGCTACTTAATGATGAAATCGCCCCATGTACGCTTTCTATGGAACTTAGGGAGTAGATTTAATTAGTATTTTAATCGCTTTTCATAAAAGATTAATCATTTTTGAAATATTAGCGAAATTAATTAAGCAGGACAGACTTTCGTTTATTAAAATGAAAAATAAAATATTGTAAATTCTTATCCAAACGAGTATACGTTATATCGTGTTCCGATTTTAAAAAAACGGAAGAAAAAAGTAACAAATTTTTGGTTCTAAAAGGGTAATTATGAATGGCAATTAATTAAATAGAAACTTATCTGCCAGTTTTAAAACAATTTTATTTTAAATATTCAATACATATTTAAAATAAAATCTAAGCACCATTGAAACATAGGTAACAAATGTTTTATAAATATAACTAAATAACATAATGCTATTTTTCAAGTGAAGAAAATTCAAAAATATATTTTCCTGGTTTTTTTTAGTGACAAAATGACTTTCTTATTCATTAAAGCAATGATAAATTGATAAAAGAAATAAAATTTAATAAAATAATAATATGTATAAAACTTGTTATTTATTGCCATGCAATAAAATGGCAAAATTAAAATCACTGCAACAATAGAGATTAAATAAATAAACGAATTCGTCAAACTTATAGAGAATAGTTTTTTACTTAAAAGTATTTATCAAAAGGTAATTATTTTTACAATAATTTTCGAGTTGACTTAGTAAAAGAAAACTGACGAACTTAAATTATATAAATATCTATGAGAATGTTAACAATTAAAAAGTTTTTGATGACAGCAGATTGCAAAAAATTATGAATAAAATTGAGATTTGTTCAATATCAAACATTTTCTCCTGTTAGAAAAATTTTTGAACAATTATTTTAATAGAAACACCTCTAGTGTTTTTCGACATTTGCTTTAACAAAAAATTAAATGTACATTATATCATTTTTCTAAACACTCTAAACAGCAATGATATAATAATAAGCAAACTAATATGAAAGATCCAAAAGGTGCGAAATAATCTGAAATTATAGAAAAGGAGTCATATTGATTCCCCTTTCTTACTGTTGAATACAGGGAAATACTCAACGACTTTTATTGCAAACGTGAAATTCAGTTTACTCATAGTTTTTTAAAAATTATTTATTGAAATACGCCTCGTAATACAAGGACGATCCTGATTTTCAATTGCCAAGAATTAGTGTAAGTAAAAGAATGTGGTTAACTTTGTCTATATTATTTAGAATGAGAAAGGATGTCAAAATGGTACTACGTTACTGTTTTAGAATTAAAATAAGTTTGACTAGTATTATAAATTCAGCGATAATTTTTTTTGGTATAGTTAGATGAAGTATTAAAGATAAAACAAATACTGAATACAATATAGGCTTTATATACTCATCTTTGAATAGGCAAGTTGTTATTGTATTTGCTTTCTATTTTAAATCATGCAATGCATAATTCGATTAAAGTAGAATCTAATAGCAACATTTGTAAACAATGGATAAACAAACCAAGTCTGATTTGTAAACAAACACGGCTTGATTCTCAATTGCCTGGAATTAGTATAAGTAAAAAAATGAGGATAACCTCGCCCTTGAAACGCTAGTATATTAGTAGGAATGAGAAAAGGTGTCAAAATGATACTACATTACTATTTTAATGTTAAAATACATTTGACAAATATTATAAATTTTGCAATAAAAAATTACTTTTGGCCGAATTAGATGAAATATTAAAGGCAAAACAATTACTAAATAATAAATGGGCTTTATTTTCTCATATTTGAATATATTGGTGAATATTGAAGTTATTTTCATATTTTCTTCTACTTTAAATCATGCAATGCATAATTCGACAAAAGTAGAATCTAGTAGCAATATTTGCAAACAATCGAATTCTTTCTTTATTTCTGCATTTATCAAGCAATATTTCCCCTTTAAATATATTTCTTACAATGACTTTTTCTGCATAATACTGTAATATTTCAACATGCATTTACATACACACTTCTTTGAGTATATGTTTACATTTTTTCTTTAAAAATTTGATATATATAAATTTCAATACAAAGTATTACATACAAGATTTTTTTTACTTTCTTAATAACACTTATTATTCACTGTTAACTGCATGATTTTAAGTTAAAGGAAATTGATCCCCTCAAAAAATGGCTAATGATAGGTATGGTATAGGTATTTTTTGTATGAGGTAATATTCTATTGTTTACATGATTTGTTCTACATTTTATTTCAATGAATTTTATGAAACATTAAAACGGTACTTTAATATGAACAAATGAAATTAAAATGTAAGAAAATAGTAAAATTTACTTAACAAAGAATGGAAAATTATTGCTCTTTGATATATTCTGATTAATAATTTAAGTTTTATTCGTGAAATATTACAAATATAATGTACTAAGATATGATTTTTATTTAATTAATTAAAATGAAAATTAAATTGAAATTAAGACATAAAATACGTAATATAAAACTATCTGATATTAAAATTTAAATAATTCTACAAAAATAAAGTAAAATAAAGAAATTATACAATTTCAAAATTACCTCCTTAAATAAGATAACGATATTTTTTTTTGAAAATCTTAAGTAAGAGCAAGAAATTTGAATGAACTTGAATTCGTTAAGCGAAAGAGCAAGCAAATTCAAAATTACTTGCATTGGTTAAGCATTTTGCAGCCATAATCTCAAAATTCCTTTCAAAGTAAAAGGGGAAAAAATTACTAAACCAGATTTTAATTAAAGTTTAACTATAAATTAGTTTACAATCCGTTAAATCAAATAAACTTTAATTTACTTCAGAAAAACTGATTTTCAAATCTTATTTTCCCTATGGAACTAAAAAAAATAATTTAAAATCGACGCATTCGGTGTAAGAGAAATTACTGCTTTCCAAATGAACACAAACACCAAGTACTCTGTCAGAAAATTTAAATGGATAAGCGAATTTCAGCAGAGTTCGGCGTAAACAAGAAAGATAAGTAAGCATATTTTATAGTGTTTTTTTCTTGACTTTTGATTTTATTAAATGTTTATTGAACTGTCCCAATGGCAAGCAAAAAGATTTATGAAATCAAATTACATTAATGCCATGAAATAAAAGAACAATAACATTTTGTGAGAAAAAAATTGTTAGAGTTCTGTATTGAATGTATACATGATGTGCAAACGATCCAAAGCAAAACTACATTATTATGCGAAAGATCACGCATTTAAAAGTATTCAAAAATGCAAGGGAAGATTAAACATGTAAAATTTACGTTTATATAGGATAAGTAGTAAAATTATATTGTATTTTCTTAAATGAAACATTAGTATGTAGCAGTCTCTCATTGGAATATGTACACAATATCAACACATTCAGTCACTCAAAAATGTATTGGGACACTTAGCACAATTATATACAAAACTGTTTATAAAACTTTTTATCACATTAAAAAAAATGAATCAAGAAATATTTTAGCATCTGGTGTACTGTTTGCAAGAAAAATTTTATTGATATTTTAGAATTAAAATTTGATCTAGCTTTTCAAAGACAAATAGGGGTAAAAAAAGTATTAGGACACTTTTGAAATCGGAAATTCAACAAACACATAGCACACAATATAATTGAATTTTTTACCACTTTTTTAAAGTGTAAAATTTTAAACGTAAATATTTTAACATATAAAATTATTTATCGAAAAAATGACGAGAAATAGATGTGCAAAATCATGTAATAAGTCATTGAAAAAATGGAAAATCAGTTCGTTGTACAGGACATATCTTGAAATAGAGTGAGTATATTGTTCTTAGCATTATTTATGGGTTCAAGAAAACAAATAGTGGTGAAATCAAGCAGACATCAGGGCTTCCAAAGACATTTAATGAAAGTGGAGAGAGGTGGATTTTGAATTAAGGCTAAAACTAGTGCAGTAAAATTGATTCTGCAATGTAAAAATATGTTCGGGAAAATCTATAAATGTTGTCAAATATGGTGGTGGTAATCAAATAGTCTGGGGTTTCATGATAAGCATTTATTTCGGGAACTTAATTTTACTGATGGTACAATGAATAAATATGTTCGTCTTGACATTCTCAAGCTAAATTTAAAGCAAAGCGCAAGCTATCTGGGAATCTCAAGACATTTTAAATTGCGTAAACATTATTACCCGAAACATAATTCTGACATTCGCAAGCTATGGGTCTTCTACCACTGTCCTAGTGTTATTGAGTTCAAGAAAACAAAGTTCAGATCTTAATCCCATTGAGCATGCGTGAAATTATTGCAATAAAAACTTTATGAACATCAAATTTCTAACAAACAGCATTTAAGAAAACGTTTGGCCGAAGAGTGGGTCAATATCGATGGATCATTTTGCAAAAAATTGGTTCAATACATGCCAAATAGATTACGAGAGGTCATCAAAAACAAGGGTGGCCCAACAAGATATTAACATTTAAATGTGCTTTAAAATGCATTTTTTTCCTAAATTTATTATGAAATGTCCCAATACTTTTTTGAACACGTTTATTTACTTTATTTCTTCTATTTTTAATTATTACTACGATTGCAATAATATAAAAGTTTCGTTTGAATTGTTATAATTTGCATATATCAAAATGATAATAATTTTGGTTTCATTTGTATATTTAAGTAAAATATTAAGTAAAAAATCTGTAAAGTTGTAGTGTGTCCCGATACTTTTTTGCCACACTGTACTATTTACCATATTATCTTGGAGTACCTAAGGTAAATTCTATCACTTTTGTTTAATCACCACATGGTAACTTTTACCACGCACTGATAGATTGGATTGCATTTTATTAAGTGTATGAAATACATATTCTATCGAATCAAGGATGGGTGAGAAAGTAAGACACTCCATTTGATGTATCTCTTTGTTTTCAAAAATACTGCCAACACATACCGCATTATGGCATCACATTTGTCTATTCATGCTAATGCTAGAATTTTGAATAGCAGCACGAGAATAATATTCTCGTAAAAATCTTGAGCATCCATGGACTTCTTTCCAAAACATAAAGCTGATTTTGCACATTCATATTGTACTTGCTCAATGTGTAATGCATCATTTCTGGAATTGTCATCTTTCAAGATGTTAGTAGAAGAAAAGAAATTTTTAAATTCATTCCATATATACTTATGCTTTAAATCGAATAAACGAATAATGAAATCTACTTTCAAGTATAAAAGAATGTTTTGCCTCTTTCAATATACTCAATTCATGTATTGCTAAATTACTCACATTTCATTTTCTTGTTGGAGTATTCACTACAACATATCTAACTAGTTTATAGATAAAACAAACTAAAATAATTTAATATTCTGGAATTCAAATTTCTACTTGTACTTGTTTATATCAACTGTACTGTTTTGTCAGCAGTTATGCAACGATTTCTTTTACCTGCAATCTCTAAACCTCATTTGCAGAAATTTTGACTTTGCAATAACGCATATGGTAATTCTGAATTAATGGATAACAACTCTAATTTAGCACACAATATTTTCAGCACAAATCATTTGTATGTGTTATTTTATTCATGCCATTTGTTATATCAAGATAAAGTTCTTAAATCATGTATATAATCCATGAAAATCTCACTTGATTTATTACCTTCTGGCATGAATTTCATACATGCCAAGTGATTCAAAATATTTCCCATATTCTTTAACCAATAAGTAGAACCCATTTCTCCTAGTTGACAAGCTTCATCTGGTTCTCAATGCGTTATTTTTCTTCGAAAAGTTTTTTTTTGTGTTTTTTCTTCAATGAATGGTTGCAAGAGAATATTTCATTTTTTTTCAGTATTATATCCTCCAATTGTCAAAACATCTTCAAAAGCGATTTGCTTGTGAAAAAGAAATTATCTAAGATTTGAATGGAGTTTTCTTCACTCATAAAGTTAGATATATTTTACCAGTCAATTTCTTAATGGTAAAATCTTTAAATTATAGAATTTTAAATAGTAAAATCGTAATTATAAACTCATTTTAAAGATTTTTTGTTTTGAAAATGAATATAATTAATAAATTCCAAAATCATAAATCAGTCAACAAAATGAGTTCAGTGTAGTATTGTATATTTCAAGGTTAAATATTTTGGGGATATTTTCTTTTAAGGCTACAAAATATTATATGGTTAGACTTTCTTTTCAAAAGGCTATGAGGTAAAATATATGAAAATAAGCCAATTAAGTGTTAAGATGGCAACAATAAAGAACATAAATATTTCATATTATAAATATGACAACTCAAATCATAGTCGACAACCCCTTATAACATTCAAGTGAATATTTAGTAAAATATTTAACAAAAGAACTTTAGAAACTTAGAAAACGAAAGAACTGTAAGTTGTAAAAAATATCGGATAGAAAAAGCTCTAAACTTATTTAGCTGATATTTAGACTATATTGTCCTATATAAATTTAACCCACATATCAGACATTTTATTTATACCATTTAAAATCAGCATAGAACTGTGGCATAAATATAATGTACAATATTATACACTGGTGTGCAAAACTTAAGCAACAGGTATGTTTTTTGCCATAACTTCACAAGAAATCATCTGAGAAACATGAAATTCAGAAATGAGATACAGCATTTTGTTCTGAAAGAATGAAGAAAGCATAGTTGCGCAGAAATGAATACAATGCATACAGTATGGAATCAAACAAAAAAAGGCTTTATTGAACTCATAGTATAGTTACACATGATTGTCTGTCCAAGAGGAAGAACAGCAAGCAGATGTTCCTTTGTATGGGTTATGCCCTCCCCTTACAGCAATGGTTGCTTCGCACCGTCTCCCCATACTCAGCACCAGATTGTCCAACAGTTCTTGAGGTAAGAGTGCCCATTCCTCAATCAGCATCTGTTTAAGTTGTCGGGTGTTCCCAGGAGGATGTAATCGTGCCGCAAGGCGTCTCCCCAAAGCATCCCACACATGTTCTATCGGATTTAAATCAGGGGAGCACGCCGTCCAATCCATTCGAGTGATATCTTCACTTTCCAGGAGCTCCTCAACAGCATGAGTCCTGTGTGGCCGTGCATTGTCATCCATAAAAAAGAAGTCTTATCCAATGGCACATCGGAACAGACGCACATGGGGAAGGATCACCTCCTGACAATAGCGATCTCCAGTTACAGAACCTCTGTCGAAAACGTGGAGCTCAGTCCGCCCGTTCATCATAATGCCTCCCCAGACGACAACTCCAGGACCACCGAAACGGTCTCTTTCCGTGATGTTACTGGGATGAAACCGCGTCCCGACTAAATCAACTGTCGTTGGGAATCGCTTGTGGCACTAAAACGACTCTCATCTGTAAAGAGGACACGACTCCATTGATGAGATGTCCAGTTTTTGTGCTCCCTGCACCACTTTAAACGGTGCCGCCGGTGGGAAACTGTCAAAGGGATGCAGCGTTCAGGACGGCGGGCGAATAGTTCACCTTTGTGAAGGCGTCTGGACACAGTAAAACGCGACACTTGTCTCCCCGTTGCTGCACACAGTTGCTGAGCAATGGCGCTTGCTGACTGGTTTCGGGTTCTTTTCGCCTGCAGGACGATATATCGGTCATCCACTGCAGTTGTTTTCCTGGGACGGCCACCACCAACCTTTCTCACAGCTGTACCTGTGGTTTGGAAGGGTTTCCAAGAACGCGAAATGGCACTTTTGTTGTTTCCGAACTCTTCAGCTACACTGGTCACACTACGCCCCTCCTACAGCTTTCCGATCATTCTTCCACGTGTGAAATCGTCCAGGTGATTTCTGCTAGCCATATTTCACGAATTAACTCACGTGCACTTGCAGCGAATGTCTTTAATTGCGTCTCCGCCCTTCTTTTATTGTAGTGTTGAGCTGTGCGCGCCTTCCGCACATGTTTTGCGTACGCTCACGTCACCTGTGACGTTTTGTTCTTGATATTTGCATACGCATGACCTTTCTCTTGAATTATGTGTTCATTGTACTGATCGCAAGAACTCCTTTTCTGCAATTTCATGGCTATCTGCTTAAAATTAGCATTGTTGCTTAAGTTTTCCACACCAGTATATAATATTAACACAAAATATTCTTAATACTGTATAACATTTTTTAATGTTGAAAATATAATATAATTTTGTATAACATTTTTTTAAACTTCAATAATATGCAGATGTATGTTGTTGTATTACTGGCTGCTTGAAGTGGGGTAATATATTCAAAAATGTCTATTTCCATTTATAAAATTTCTGATTCACTTTTGTTAATAAAGAAACACCTTGGGAGATTTCTGTAAATCTTATTAAAAAAATAAGCGATAACGTAAAAAATTTGGAATATTTCAAAAATATGTTGGATGTTAAAGAAAGAAAAGAATTATAAAATAAAAATTTCAAAAATTTGGAATCAAAAATAAATTGTAATATTATGGTCAAAATTAGATGTTATATTGTAGCTTTGGAGGTATTATAATCTGTTATTGTGCTGTAATGTGTTTCGTTATAGCTTAAAATTTTTTTCATAAAAAAAACTTGAATAATTTAATTATAACTTAATAAAAATTATGACTGTATATTTTATAAATATAAGTTAAGTAAAGAGAAAAAAATCAGACTATTTTTTTATTTTTGTCTCCGGAAAAAAAATTAACAGTATAATATTTTTAAATAATTTTCATTCATCAGTAATCCTTTCTCATTTTTACTTTTTCGTACACGTTGCAAAAGGAAAATATAGTAATCATCAAAAAAGACAAACTAAGGATTTTGACGAATCTCCACGTCTTAGACCCCCCTGAATTCGACATTTTTGGAAAATGTCCGTTTCTCTGAGACAAAGATAATTCAAAACAGTTTTAGCTAGATGGTTGAAATTTCGTATATGGTCTTTACAACCAATGCATATTTTGAGTAAGATCTCTTAAGAGGAAGTTCGTATGTCCGGCTATTCGGATATAAGTTAAAGCAGTAACTACAAAGCGAACAGAGCTAGATAGATAAGATTTGATTCACATATTTAACTTATATAGTGTAGACATCTATCAAATTTTGAGCCAAATTCAACAAAGGGTTGATTGTCTTTTGGTCTGTACTTTCAGAAATATAAACGCTGTAATTCCAAAACGTAATAATTTTTAAATATGTGAAATTTAATATGAGGTTTTGTGACTACAAATGCCATTTTGAGTCATATATTTTTTCTTCAATTGGTTGAGAAAAACATGCCTAAAGAGCAAATTCGATTTTCGGATGCTTTTAACCGCAAACTAGGAATTAATCGCCAAAGATCTCGTCAAGGATGACACGACAGATTCAGTAAAAATTCTATATTCATGCTAAAAGTTGATATTTCACAACTATTTTGCGCCACTGCCATGCAAGGTCTTTTCCAGAATGACAAGTTTATCAAAGATTATGCGAGAAAGTTTTGGGAAAACCACTCTCGTTGGCTTATTTATGTCCATATCTTAGGGATCGTAATACCATGCAACAAAAAAAGCATTTTAAATACCATTTCTACGGCTTCCGGAAGATGGCGTAGGACATTACAGTATCTTCTTTCCTCCACAAGTGATTATTTTAAAACTATGTATTGCAATCATTCTTTAAATAATAATTTATCAACTCTAAAGATATATTTATTTTAAGACATTTTTAATTCAATGAAGTTATCTATGAAGTCCCTGAATTTCATTATTTTACATTTCATTTAACAACAAGAATTCGTCTTATGTATGCATATATCTGGTATAGACTTCTGATAATTTCTTCGGTGACTTCCTATTGAGATAAATATAGATCCTGTAAACACTGAGGAAGACTTCTGAATCTCATTCGTACTTCTACCAAGAATGATATTTAACCAGGAACTATACCATTGACACTAGCATCAGCAAATATTTTTTATCTGAAATATGGATGTCCATATCATAGACATATAGTTCTGAAATATTATTTTTATCCTTATAAATTTTTAGAAAATGTTAGCTCACTCATTTATTGTTGATATTACATAGCATTAAACGATTTTAATCATAAGCGATGACATGTGAAACTCATCAGTTGATATTATAAAATAAAGCACAAGAAAACACATTATTAAAAATGAGTGCGAAGAAACTAAAAATTAAAATTTAGAACTACTGTATATTTTTTGTGACATTATTTCAATAAATTTAAAATACATTTTAAAATTCCATACCACAAAAATCTTTTATAAAGTTTCTAGTCCTCTACGTTAACAAACTTAGTTTGAATTTTAATGATATTTCGTGTAAAAGAATATAAATGGCCAGTTATCTAGTTAATGTTGATTTGGAAAAACAAAACAATTTTATATTTAATATAGTGCTTGTCATAATTTAACTTGATATTTTAATATAGTACTAGCCATATTTTAACTTTATATGTTAATATAGTGCTTGCTATATTTTAACTTTATAATTTAATATAGTGCTTGGTACATCGCTCATATGCTCGCGATCATAACATTTTCCAGAGGGTTACAACTCACTCATGTGCGATAGGAATTTTCATCTTTATAATCACATCGCAATGTCATGAGCGACCTTACAATATATTTTATATGGGTATATGGTAATATGGCCTGCAGGGAAAGGTTATTAAAGCGTGGTTTCACTGACATAACATAATAAAATCTACGGAAGTCCCAAATCGCTCATTTGTAAGTGAAAAAAAAATGAAAAAAAGTTTAATCAAATTATACATCCCACAACATATTTAATGTCAAATGAAAGTAAATTGCATAGGAAAAACATGGAAAGTATTACCACTTGATCGTGTCACGCAATATATTAAGATATAATTTATCTTTGCAATAATTCAAAATTATTGATTTGCATTGAATGGCATTCTCCAATGTAAACTGATGTGTAGCATTGTCAGTTCAAATTAGTTTCGTATTATGGTATATTATAACACTGATCTATAAGCGGCGACTGAATTCCTCCCTAATGGGAAATTTCCTCTAATGAACACAGACACTTAGCCTGCTCTAGCATGATTGGAGACATCCATGTGATGGTAACCGATCGCATAAATAGAACACGCAGGTTACGTGTTCAGGCTTGTATTCCAGACCCTTTCATTCAATAAAGTATTGATTATGTCAGGCGTAAAATAATTTATGATGCATAAATTTAAATGATTTATGATATGTATAGTAATAATTTCTGACAATATCACATTTAGCTTCGCTTAAAATAATTTATCAATCAATGTAGAAATAATTGAGAGTTAATCATACAGAATCAGCTATTCATGTATGAACTGCCATTATTATATTCAAAATTAATTCCATGCATATTATTATTACAAGTTCTCATAATATGTAAGCTTTAAATAAGTATTTTTTATGTTATTGAATTGAAGAATATTACTAAAGATTTTAACTAAGTTGATCCAGTGTTTAATCAGATCAATAAGTTTTGAAATTTTCCTCAAGTTAATATAACAACATATAAGCCATCTCAATATTCTAATACGTTGACCTTAATTTATCGTGTTATAATTAAGAAGAGAAATACTTTAGCAGTGACAAGAGCACTCAATAACCAAATTTCTTGAGTTATTTCAAAAAAGGAGCGACACCAGAAGTTTTGAGAAGAGTTCTAATTCCCTTCTTGTAGGAGAGTACTTAAGGACTCCCCATTATTCTTCGTTCGTCGCAAAAAATACAACAAAAAAAACCTCAGATTAAGATGTGGTACAAGATACTGGATTCTTAGCTCTTCATTATCTGCTGTCTTTGTAAAAACTTTTGTTTAGCTCAAATTAGGATAATGACATTAACTAGTTAGAAGTAGGTGTGAAGATTTTTTATATAATAAGGCATGCTTTTAAATATTTTCGAGTAAAACGATTATATCTTAACTTCTGGAAAAAATCAGAATAGTTTTGAAGTATCGTATACTTTCCTTTTAGTTACTTAATGGATAACAATGTAGTGTTGTGCTATAGAACAGAAGGTACATGGTAATTTGTAAATTTATACTATTTTGCAACAATTATATCTAATTGAGGGAACTTAGGCATAAATTTGTGTTTATATATCATTTATAGACAATTATTAAATAATACAAACTTTATAGATTTCTCAATATAATTCTATACAATTATCTTCAAAATTACTACTGTCTATCGGCTTCAATTTATTGAAATTCCTAGAAATCGCCTTAGAACGATTACCTAACAGAAGTTAAGTTTAAATTCTAGAGTGCCAAATTTCATCATTTTTATGAAAATTGATAAAATACTTATTTATTATGAGCTAGAACTAGAGGAAAAAGTAATTGTGTTAAAAATTTAACTCATCATGTGACAAAATTGGATAGCAACTCTCGAAGGTATTATTTACGAAAGATTTATATTTAAATTATTTATACCCGATATTTAAAGTCTGCTACTTTTAAAATGTTGGAATCAAATATCACATGTGTCATCATCAACAGCAATAACATCCTGATATTGAGACGTTTACAGTTTCAATTTTTACACTTTACACCCACTTTACACCCACTTACCACGCTTTCTACATTATAATTATCTAATTCATATCAATGCACAATATCTTTATTTTGTAAAAAGCAGTCTTGTTATAATTAAATAACAACGAAGTGGAATTTCATGTCAGTAATAAACTGCATTAATATTTTATCGGGATTAGAAGTCTAACATTTCTTTTTTATATCTATTAATACCATGATAAGTTAGATAAATACTTGACTCTGTATGCTAGAGCATATCCTGTTTCTGGATTAAATTTTAAGAAACTGCAAGAGTTTCTTCAGAAGAATTTGGTGATACTTTTTCAGCATTTTTTCAAATTACCTAATTATTTTGATAACTATTTCAGGACTAGAAATATTTATTTCTATCATTTTCTCAGCATCTTCCTAGATTTTCTGAACTTAACATGAATGCAATATTACAGATCAGATAATTCTCAGAATTCACAATGAATTAATTTTGCTCTTTTGATGCTAAAATAGAAGAGGGAATATAGACGTCCATCTTTATTAGAATCTCCTGGTAAAGAAATTACAATAACCATTGTTACTTTTCAGCAGATAATCATTATTTATTAAAAATCTGCTTTTGTCACTTTAACATCTCAACTGTTTAGATTTTAGATTTAATATAAATAAATTAATTTTAATTTTTTTTTATTATTTTAGAATAACAAGATATATTGAGTTCCTTTTTAACATGCCACAGGAGTCCTTTTCCTAAATTTTTCTTTGCACGCTTTATTCTTCTAAACTGACTAAAAAATACATGTACAAACAGAAAATTGTCAAAAAATAAGTTTTTTACCGAGAGTTTATTTAAATCCATTCTAAGTAGAACAGTGCAACTGGAAAATTATTCATTTTTAGGACATAATAGGAAGAATTAAAGAATTATTTACACGAAATTTTAAGTGAGTTAATATATCTAAAAAGTAAACACTTACATGTACCAAAAGTGATTACAAGATATAAAATGCTTGGATTTTTAGCTCGTTTGATGAAACATATGAATAATATTATAGTCTAATTACGGCAACAGAAATTATATTAATTACCAATTGCATTTTATAACGTAACACTATTGACACACACATACGATTTCAGTTGCTATTTAAATATTGTAAATACAAGATTTTAATATTTTTTCAACGTTTTAAAGTTGTATAATGTGATTGAGATATTCATCATTCGACAGATACAAAACATATAAAAAATACATTAACATTTTATGTTATTAGATGAATTTTGATAGTACTTAGCTTTTATGATGATGTCGTTTCCGCTTTACAACGGAAAGGGGGGTGTAGTAGCTTCTGAGGGTAAATACCCCTGACCACCCGATGTCAGAAGTCTGACTTCTAGAGCTCATATGAAGATGATACTCACACACTCGCTTGCACAACCCCCTTTCACAAGGGGGCACTTTTATACACCTCATAGATAGAAAACATGGTGGAGAACAAACATGCCCGTATACTAGGACTCGAACTTGGAACGCTTAGATAACGGGAAAGATGCGCTCTTCCTAGGCCAGGACGCCGGCCTATTCAATTCCACTTTGAGAGGAGAGGAAATAAAGGGCACTTTGCTTTCTCCATTTTTGGTACGTGCAATTTATGGTTTGACTGTTAATATATATCTACTAATTATTCTATATTCCTAGTGTATGATTGTTTACTATATAATATGAACTAAAATTTCGAATTTCATTGATATTTTCATTTTTTTAAGATAAAAAAGTTTATACAAAACATAGTTTTGAAAATAATTTTAGACCTTTCTGCCATTCCTTTGTTTATCCAACATTTATTTTGACAATGTTTTTTTTTAATCCAAGTTTGTACGAATAAATATAATTTCTACCATGAATGGATTGTACTTATTAGAGAGAGATATTACTTAAGAGATTATTCCTTAATTTCAGCTAATATCTTAGAACAGTTTGAACGCTTTTACTTATTGAGTATAAAGCCACAAGGAGATCGTTTTCAGACAGGTAATATCTAACTGGTGCATTTTACCAAATACTCATTCATGTCATATGCAAAAATTTGATAAAATAGAAATTTCTAACGCATCCTCTTTGCCACCTGCAGCACTTTGATCATTATGCCACTAATTACATCGTTTCGCTATTAATAGTGCCTAAAACTTCCCTTCCATATGCAGCATGAGATTTAACGGTAATAGCATTTCTGCTGATGTCATTAATAAAGCACTTTAACCGATTACTAGGTGAGATATTTTGATGTGCAGAGTACAGAAAAGTTTTTGTTTGTTCATCATGGATGAATATGCCATTACAATTTCAGTATATATTTTGAAATATATATCTTTGAAGGTTATTTCAGAAATTTACTGAGCAAAATTGAATTATCCTGGAAAATATATCTGTATTCTATAAAATAATTTTAGAAATATTAAACTAAAAATATTGTTATAACGAGATAAAAAATATGAACAAAATGAACTAAGCTCATTATTTATTAAGTATGATTATTATCACAATCTCATTATAGTTGGTTTTCACATTAGTGAATATACGTACGAATCAGTTTTAAAATAACTGCGAATTTTAATATTTTATAATTTATGATTTCTGATGTTTTTGCTACTACCAACTAATCACAGTAATTTTGCATTTTGTGTGTTAATAGAATTTAATTCTAATTTAGCACAATAAATTTTTCTTTAATAGAAATACTTAGTTTTTCGACCAAAATTACAAATATTCAACACTACATAGAGCAATTTACATGAATATGATATCAAATCGCTGATGTAATATCATGGAAAGTTTCCCTTAGGAATGATTTTAATTATGTTTTATAAAACACCAGCAGCTGTACTCGTTACATTGTTTGCATATATTTGTTCAATATGTATGTAAGAAAAAACAAAACATATATATATCTATAAATCATATAGTTTATAATTTTGCAAGAAGAAAACGAAAATGATGGAAGTAATGTTTAAATTAGCTTTGAGAAATGGTTTAAAAATGGGAGACAAATTATACTGAAATGAAAATTATATTACTATGCACCTAATAATATGAATTCTAAAATGTTTTGAAAGTAATATTTATGCGCTGTTTTACTGAAATTTTAAATAACCCACTTAGTCCTTCTAGGGACTCTAGAATATATGTGCTTTGAATCCGTCAAGAGCATGGAATTGTATATATTGTATAATCTCAAACAAACAAATAAACATTTAATTTTATATAGAGAGATTATTCATGATTAGATATTTAAATTTCGCGAGCGCACAGTAAATATCATTAATATGAAATTGAAAATATTCAATACGTTCATAAAAAATTTCATTTAAATTGAAGAGAGAAAATATTAGAAAAAAGCAACTTTCTAAGATTTAATAAATAAAATTGATTGTAGATTTTATTAAATTTAGATTATCCCCCCCCCTTTTTTTTTGCTCATTTTTGTAGAATCGTCGGCTATAATACTGAAATTTCCTTTTGAACTTCTTATAAAAAGTCAAGATATTGGTTTAATTTTATTTCAATCATGACATTCTTTTAAATATTTTCTATAGAAACTCATTATATAACATTTAAAATAAGGCTTATACGTGGAATTGCACACTTTTGTTCAAAATATTGATGAAACTAAAATAGAAATCATTTAGATAAACATAGTAAATCTCACGAAACATAAACATGTTCTTTGTAGCATGGCAATGTCTTGAAATGATGCCTTGACTATTAAATGAAGAAATAGTGAAAACTAAGAGAAATAAATTAAACCGATGAATTTAAGAAACATTTTATACAACGAGACACAACATTTTTGAAATATATATGTAATGATATTTTAAACTCTTAATTTAAACTAAATTAATTTCCAAAACTTTATCTTAATTTTACCCAAAGTAAGACATTCTCTTATTTCGTGATCCAATTCCACTTTCTGTTTAATTAATCCTTTTGTAAAAGAAATGCGCCTTCATTACTACGTATCAAATGAAAGTGATATGATCGGTGCTCTTGAAAAGGTGTCAAAGGTCAATATATGTATTGAATTGGCACGTGGCTGGGAATAATATAGGCTAGTATGTTCGTCCCTTTTGCTTCTATTCTTACTTCTGCTTTTGTATCGCGCTGGGTCTGCTTGTAAATAAATTGCTTTCCCGAGATGGATATTAAAGAGAATTAAAAATACAACTTCTCGTGCATGACGTCAGTATCGTGCAACGATCAAAATTACGAGGTTTCCTTCCGAATAATTCTGAACATTTATTGGATTTATAAAACGACGAATAATAATATACTGTTTCAAAAGACATAACGTACTAAATACCTTCGAATAAAGTAGAAATATGTATTTATTAATGCTTTAAAATTCTTAAAACAGAATGAAAACTAAGCATTTATACAGCTTGATTTAAAGAGTTACGTATAATAGAAGTAACCGTGCAGTTTTAATGAATACGATTCATTTTTGAACAGGCTTTGTGAATTCTGGATGTGTTTATATGGCATAAACACTGTCTGAGATGTTATTGCACTATCCAAATTTCATCTCCAAAGTAACAGAGACCTATTTAAATCAAGACGGATGTAACATTCTCATGGACATTCATGATTGACTTCTGATAGAAGCGTGAAGCTTGTCACAAAAGCACAATCAGTTCTTGAGAATAATGTTTCCCTTAATATATATATATATAATATTTGCAAATTTGTTTATTTTAGATTAATGGATGTTTAAATTAATGGATTAATGGCAGTTTTCTCAATCTAGTGGACCTAGGTAGTAAGTTGATTGGTTTATCTGATACGTCTGTCTCTACTGTACAAAGTTTCTGCATTAAAAACATTTCACATGAAAGGACTTTAAACACGAGTACAGCAGTATATATCAGCTAGGGGAATTTCAAATTTGATAACATTCACAAAAGTGGTGCCGAAATTATATTTCAAAATTAAGTTAAAAATTTTATAAAATATCAGCTATAATATGTTTTATTATAGATTAAAACAACCGCCTTTGGTGACCATCTTGCTCGCCCAAATTTTTGATTTTTTAGGCAATTAGATGATTTATATGGAATGCATTTTTTTAATTACTTGCAATTCTTGTAATTAATATGATGAAAACATGAATTCCATTGAATCAGTTTAATGTAATTTAAAAAAGTGTATATTTGTGACATAAAAGAGGAATCCAAAATCTGTGTTAATAAATTTTAAAAGCATGCGATAGAATGTTTTGATGGATAAATTTGAATTATATTATCAATTTTTTTTAAAAATGCATATAAAATTGAATTAAAATTATTACTAAAAATAAAGGATAAATTATGATGAAATGAAATTAATATCAAATATTAAAAGGACAATTTTTTAAGTATTAAGGCAATATAAAAACCATTTTTTAAAGATAATTATTTTGGAAGGTAAACATTTCTATTTCCTTTAGCAAATCATACCGCTATCGAAGTCAAGTGAGAAGTAGGCAAGTCCAACTGCCAGTTAAGCCTATTTTTGAGCTGGATTAAACTTTCTATTTGAAACCTATTTCTTTTATATCTTCTTTTCGGTGACAGAAGTGACTCTTTTGCTACACAATGAATCTTCTTCAGAACAACTGAATTTATATTTTTCAGCTCCATTAATTAGCTAACCGACGCGACGAATTCAATGCATCTGTAAGAGTGCTTAGTTAAAAAGTCTGAAACAACAATGGCCTGAAAACGCAATGGTTTATTTACATTTGATTATTACCATTCAATACGAGTAATAAGTAATAAAAGTGATTCTGTGCCATTTATTATTCTTTTTATGTTTTTCGGAATCAAAATTTTTATAAAACTCTTCTGAAGTTTCTGAATATGTATTTCTTTAAAAAAAAGTTAGGACAATAACATAAGCTATGGCATCATAAAATATATCAATTTTATTTTTTGATCCTGTGTCAGAGCCATATTTCTAGAATCATTACATATTTCCATATATTAGATTTATGGAATAGGGTATCAGATTTGTATATATATATAAATTCTTAATATAATAATAATATAAATGGAAGCTTGTGTATATATGCATTTTTACTTCAGCTATACTTATGTTTTAAACTAATCTTCTTTAATCAGGAAGTAGTTTTCAAAATTATTTCACAAATGGAAATATTTAAAACATCTTTCTTTTTTCTGTCGTTATTACTTTGTGTATTTATATGATTGAAAGATATATTTTGGCTGGGGAGCTATATAATAAGCAAGTGCTTAGCTTCTTAAAATTTAGAAAGAAAATATACTACTTGATAAAAATGATATGATATAATACCAGTTAATTATGACATAATATAAAAAAATCTGCATAAAAAATTAAAATGACATCTATTATTGCGAATTTCAAGTTATCATATGAAAATAGTATTATTTTAAATCATCATTTGTCTTAATTAATTTAAGTCATTATATATATATATATATATATATATATATATATATATATAT
>JAPMOR010030028.1:850857-864701 GCA_026543865.1 Argiope aurantia | reverse complement strand
AAAAAAAAAAAAAAAAAAAAAAAAAAAACAGAAATGCATTTCCTATGTTTGAATACTGTCGCAAAAGGAAGATCAGCGCATTGTCAGCGTGTCTCAGAGGTAAAGTACGCTCTTGCAACGCGTAAGATCAAGAGTTCGAATTCCAAACAAGTCGCATTAATTTAAAGGTTGAACTTTAATTTGAGCTTCTTATTATTAATTTGATAATGTTCTAGAATTTTCTATAACTTTCTTTATAATTCTAGATTATTCTGTAAAGGTATAAATTCTGAGTGCCTCAAGCAGTGAAGTCAATTCTTCTCCTGCATGTTACGAATTGTTTAAAGTTAGTAAACTTCATATAGTGTTATTTTGTGACTTGTTATTCTTTGCATCATCGTGACAATATTATCTAAAATCATTCTATGGTTTAACGGGTCATGATATATATTATAATTATTTATTTATTAGTATCACTATTACGTATACAAAATATCAACAACACAATTAACAAATATTAGGAAGTGTTCTCTGAAATGTAATTTAGAAATCAATCGAAGCAGTTTCGTGTGAATTTAAAATTAGGAATATGGATTGGAATAAAAAAAAACGAATTTCATTCAAATTAATTCAAAATTTCAGGGTTTAAACAATACAGTGTTATAAATGTATAATATAAGCCATATTTAACTGCTTGATATCAGATTTCTGGTATAAGCAATTCTTTATTCTTTTTGTGCAGCGATTCTCAACCTTTGGGGCGTGCCCCCCTAGGGGCACGAGCACATTGGAGGGGGGGCGTGAGAATATCCAAGAGAAAATATTATTTTAAAAAATTGATTAACTGATTGAAAGGAAAGTACACATACACATACAAAGCAAAATACATTTTGACATATTTAATAACTTTAATAAGTTATTAAAAGTAAAAGGTAAAATAAAACAACTTACTAAATCAAAACATACTAAATTAAAAACAAATTTAATAATTATTAGTGATTTCCTTGGATCTGTCTTGCAGAGCAAAGTTTTTCGAAGGAAGTCTTAATATTAGAAATAGCCACTCTCAGTTCTGTTTATATATTTTACCGAGATCTATATTTTGTCTTCAAAGAAACCACAGCAGAAAATTCAGTTTCACAAAGGTAGGATGTTGAAAATGGTAATAGAATGCGAAATGCCCTTGTTTTTAGTGCAGAAAAATCATCCTCTACTCCTGCCCAAAATTCAAATAAGGATTTATTACTAAATTGCCTTTTAGTTCTGCCACTTGTCGTGAAGTCTATGAGTTTTTCTTCCTCATCAATTGAGTGTTCTGTGGGAGTCTTATGAAATGGATCCCTAACCCACTCGTAACTTTCTATCAGTTTGTTGTCAGCAAGAAAATATTTTTAAAAAAATTCTTTGTCAGCATGGCTAAATGATTTTCAATGGTTACAAAAACAACTTTTACATGTTCTTCTTCAGCTTTGTAAATTTTAGTACAATCATTCACATTTGCAAACATTGTTAGTTTTTTTTCTTTAGATTTCTGCTTCACAATTCCAATTTTCTACAAAAAGCATTAACTTTATCACTCATATTCATCATATATGTATTTGCTCCTTGGAGTTGAAGATTCAAGTTATTTAATTTCTCGAATATGTCGACCAAATAGATCAATTTCATCACAAATAAACCATCGCGAAAATTCTCGGCCTCCAGTCTGTTTTCTTCTTCTAGGAAAATGGCGATTTCTTCACTTAATTCATAAACATGTTGTAAAAATTTCCCACGTGATAACCATCTTGCCTCGCTATAAAAAAGAAACGCTGAATATACTGAACCCATGTCTTTGCAAAGTGCGGAAAAGATTCTCGATTTCAGAGGTCTCATTTTTATATAATTTACTACGGTTACAACCATAATTAACACAATATTCAGGCATTTCTTTCGAAGCCAAAACTTCCCTGTGGATAATGCAATTTGTCTAGATGCACAGAGGCGATTTTTGTTTTACAAATGCTTGCATATCTTGGAATCTTTCGGACATTGAACGAGCACCTTCGGCGCATATTCTGACGAAATTTTTCCATTCTATGTTTGCCTCGTTCATGAAATCATTTAAAATAGAAAATAATGCAAGCGCTGTTTTGAGTTCTATTGGTTTGCAGAAAAGTAGTTCTTCTACTACTGACATACTATCACAAAATCTAACATAGACAATTAAATGAACATCTTTATTACTATCTAATGCTTCATCCAGCTGTAATGAAATCAATTTGTCGCGCAACTTCGAGAAAAGCTGACACTGTACATCTTCAGTTATATCACCAATTCAACGAGCAATAGTATCATTTGAAAAAGGTATGGCCAGAATTGTTTGGAAAATTATCTCCAAACATAGTTTCTACAATCTCAATTGCTGCTGGCAAAATAAGCTCTTCACCAATGGTGTGAGGTTTTTTTACATCAGGCTATTTTATATGAAACTTTGTAAGATGCAATTGAAGCTTTTTTATTCACAGAAAAGTTTCTTTAAAAAATGATTTTTGCTTTTTATATTATTTTAATTTTAATTCGAAGAATTCTCTGGGCTGGTTGACGTACTCACTATAAAGCCTTTCCAAATGCCGTTTAAGTTTATTAGGTTTCATGCTGTCTGCTGCCAATATTTTTGAGCAAATGATACACAGGGGCATTATTTCTTCATTTAGTTCAGTACTGGTCAATCCAAAATGTAAGTATTCTTGATTTTATTTTCTTAACCTAACTCGTCTGTGTACTTGTTGGGGTTTGATTATCGACTAATACTCGCTTACTTCGACTTAAAAATTTATCCATGAGTCTGCATAATTCTTCTACCATGAATATTTAATATGTTGAATTGTAATTAACACGAAAACATATATAACATACACATTCACGACAGATTCGATAGCGATAGTAGGATCGACTCGAATGAGACTGGCTGGAATTGAAACTTGCTTTATCGAACATTTTCTTTATTCATATGAGAAAATATTTGCTCTGCGCCTGCTGGAGACGGCATCGGTCGTGTGGATTCCCTTCTACAAACATTACTTATTGTATTTCTCTTTTGTTTAGTCATGCTTCTGTTTTATTTCTTTTATTATTTATTATTCGAAAAAATGTATTCCCAGTTTCTAAATTTAGCTCACTCTGTCTTTCATTAACGAATTTTTCTTCTTTCATATTATTTTAACGTTATCTTCCTGTTTGGCTTTCATTTCAAATATAATGTTTAAATTTTCCCCGCTTTCATTAGCTTCATCTGCTAACCGCCAGCATAGCAAAATGCCAAATGTGCTTTCTCGCCAATTTTGGTCACTTTTACTCTTGTTTTGGCAGTTAGTTAAAAATAATTTAAAAACAGAATCCAAAATACTCAATATACTTTATTGTTGTATACATTTTATTGTAAGCGAGAGGGGGGCGATGAAAATTGTGATTGAAAACTGGGCCGCGAATACTGAAAGGTTGAGAAACGCTGTTTTAGTGAACTTACAGATACATTTTCAAATGGAAGAGGCAAGAAAAATATCTTTGCATTTAAAGTATGCCTTCATTTATTGGATTCTTGCGTCCAGTCATTGAAATCGGAATTTTATTTTCGTATGAAATATTTTTCAACATATTCCGAGTATTGAAATTTTTCAATAAACGTAAGACTGGAAAAGCAAATATGAGAAAGGATATTTACAATATATGGAAAGGCATAATACATTTTTTTATATTAAAATAAATCAATAAAGGAAAGGAAAATAGATATTTTAAGATTTTTTTTCAGGTAAAGATGAATAATTTTGTTCATGAACATGGTTATTGAAAAATAAGAAAGAAGTTAAAACTAAACTCCAAATGAAAGAATATCAAACTAAGTTCACACGATAATTTTCAGATACAACCCATAAATATAATTTTATAATTTATAGTAATTTTTCCAGAGTAAAATAATTTATTTATGAGGGAAATAACATCCTTATTCATCCATATCTCAGGTGTAGTTTTTTAATAAATTATTAATAAATTTGTTAAATTTAAATATAACAAACGGAGAATATTTTTTATAGGAATTAAATCAGATCATTCATACATACAATCATTTTAATATACATGAAGAAGTTTATCGAGTAATGTATACTTATAATAAATCTCAATGTGTGTGTGTGCGTGTGCGTGTGTTGGCGCTCTACAGGCCAGACCATTCAACTTACAGCTACCAAAGTTGGCACGTGTATACCTGGGAGGCCGGGAATGTGCACCTGGGGGTTATTTTTTCGAATTTTTAATTAGAATTTAATTTATTTAAAAATTAGGCGATATTTTGGCGTTTTTCTGCGATAACTTCCGAAAATATCACCGTACAAAAAAGATTTTTACATGAAGTTAAAGACCAAAAATTTATCTTTTAAATGATGCCAATGTTTTAACCATAAAATTAAATTTCTATTTTTAATGAATTTTTAAATAAATATTTTAACTATATATTTCAACAATTTTTTTCGTACAAAATAAAAATAAAATTTAAGCTGCGCGAGCACGTTTCGCATTCATGGGAAGAAATTAGCTTTTTTGAAAGTGTTGCCATCACATTGATTAAAGCTCCAATTAAAAAAGAATTAAATCTTTTTGGAAATGAAATCTGCAAAAATATAATTTTCGGCACGTGTCTGTAGGAAATGAAACTAATATGAAATATTATTTTTTCTAATAAATAAATTCAAGAAAAATTATTTTATGATCTTTTACACTCTCTATATTATTAATCCAATAAATCAGTTTTATTTTAAGGCAAGTTTTGTTTAATATGAACAGGATCTCCATTCAAATCAGGGCCACACAGCTAATTTGTAAACCTTTAGTAAGACACAGATATGCTA
Source organism: Argiope aurantia (assembly GCA_026543865.1). NCBI lineage: Eukaryota > Metazoa > Arthropoda > Arachnida > Araneae > Araneidae > Argiope > Argiope aurantia. Next base: position 859,839 of record JAPMOR010030028.1, on the reverse strand, counting down.
AAATGCTCTAAATAGAAAATGATTATATTTTATGTAACTTGATTCAATAAATGCTCTAATAAATAATGAATTTTTGATTTTACATAAAGCTTCTGCTGTGGAAGCTTTATGTAAAATGTTCTTGAAACACTAATATTTTAAATAAAAAGAGTTAATTTCTAATCAACTAAATCAATCACTTAAGCTGACTGATTTATGAAAATTTGAATATCACTATTCAATAAAAAAAGGATAATTTTAGATTTTCCATTGATCGTTTCAAAGAAAATACGCCAATCAGCGCACAGGTTACTCGAGATTAATTGGCCTAAAATTTTGAAAATGTTGTGTTTTTCTAAATTTTTAACATTAAAAACTTCATAAATAAGTCTTAGTTGATCGTGGAAAATAGAAACATTCGTTCATTTATTTAAAATTTGGTGTGTCCAAAATATTTCTCAGAATATGATACCTTACTGCATTAAATTTAGACTTCATAATTTTTAATTTTTAATTTTTTTTAACTTTTAGACTTCATAATTTTTGAAATATATTTATAGGCCGGAACAAAATATTATTATTGATTTCATTTCAATCCTTTTGAAAACAAAACTAAAAACTGAATTTTATGCTGAATCTGAGAACTTTTTGTTGAATTATTTTTTGAGATATTACATAAATTATGAAAAATATTTTGTAGTTCACATACAAATCACAGACTGAAATACCGAGCGATTCTGTTTGCAATACTCATATTCAATAATAATAATAAATAAATAACAATCAAGATGATAAATAAAATAAAACGCTTGTTTTTATTAAAAAAATATCTTTATATTAATTGCAATTTCACCATTTCCACTTTAAAATAATGTTGTTTTGCCGGAAATGACAACAAATTAGCAAAATATATATAGTATATTGAACGAAACAACCTAAACAACAGTATAAGTTTGGTATGACTATCAAAATTTGAAGATTAAAAATGTTTTGTTTGAAAATCTATTAAGAGACCAGTTACTTAAAATATTTAGTTGAAAATTGTAGCGAGCAGTAATACTGGCGAACCGGCTGGTCGCCAAAGTCGGCTAGTTTATTAATAAATTTATTTAGTAAATATAAAAAATACGTTTAATCGAATTTCATTCAAATGCATGATGATGAATATATAACATAAGTCAGTCCTTTTCTGCGCTATGCTGCTTACTGGCCGTCTTATAACTGGCTGAATGTAAATCCACCTTCATTCTGAGTACTTTTAGAAAACGGATAGAATTAAATGCTTTTAAAATAATATCATGTGCCGATTTTCAAATTTTATTGAGTCAATTTTATAAGTGAACAAACATTTTCACACACAAATACACAAATGGCATAAGCTGAAAATCACATCGAGCGATTAATTCTGAACAATATAATATTATGTATATGTTACGGTCAAAGCCCGAAATCGGCCGATTTGCGATCTGGCCAACGTTGCTGTAAACATACCGGTCAATGTCCGATCTTTTCTTGATTTCGAGCTTTGGCCGGCCAATTCGCGAAATGGCTTTGGACGATCGGCCAAAGTAGGAAGAAAGGAATCAAGAGCAGATTGTTTTGCATCTTGTTAAAAAGGAAGTATTTAAAAATGAGTACTTCTGTGTACTGTTTTTTTTAAAGTACAATAGTTTCAGAAACGAGTTCAAATATAAATGACACCTCTGAGTTAAAAATAAGCTTTTAATATATAAAAATATGATCTCGTATTCTTTTGTTCTCATATTAAAGCTATAATAGAAATAATTTAGTGAACGTAGTATATACTGTAACAACTTGATAGCGTGAAGATTAGATTTGCACCTTTCAAAATGAACGAATTATATCTTGAGCAAAGGCGTTGCGTATCGTGAATGAATACAAAGGCAAATTGAGTATTCAGTTTTCAATTACCTTTAAGGGTGATTCTTAGTTTTTTTCTGTTCTATGGACCTAATGTTAAAGATCCCAGATCACATTGTCTCCGAAATATCACTTCAAAATATATGAAATTTTTTTCAAATGCTAATAGCAAAAATAAGGGCTAATTAAAACAAATATGAAGGACAAATATTTTTGTTATTAATATTATTTAAAGACATTTCTTTGTTGGCACTATCTGTCGAATTTCACCTACAACATGTCCTTATTTATATTTTATACATGAATGTCATTATATTTATTTACCACTAGTCGCCTTTGGCGACCAGCTGGTTCCACAGCATTAATGATCGCTAAAATTTTCAATTAATGTAACTTCTTCCCTTACTAGCTTTTTCTGCAAAATATTTTTGAGATTCATATTTTGGTAATTATATGATTCAGTCGTACTTTTATGTAGGCATTAAACAGTTCTGTTTCATTGTACTACTTTCTCTAATGTTCTGTCAGTATCCATAAAATTTCTACTTTAATTAAAGTGGAAATGTTAAACTGCAATCAATATAAATGCTTTTTATATTTAAGCTAACCATGACCTTTTTTTAAATATGAAATTTGAAATCAAAGTCGTTCGGCAGTGAAATTATATGTACACTGCAGAATAATTTATATAATATCTTAAAGAATTAGTCAACAAAAATTTCTCTGATTCATCGTAAAATTAATTTTTTGCTTTTAAAAGGACGATGCAAATAAAAATATTGTTTTTTCAGTCAATAAATGGACTTATGAAAAAAATTACGAATTTTAAATTTTACACTATCCTTTGGTCCCAAGGAATCATATTCTGCGAAATACTCTTGATACCAACTTTTAAATAAATAAATAAACGTCCTTATCTTCTGCGATGAATCTGACCGATTTATGAAGTCTTTATGCATCAGTTTTAGAACAATCAACTTTTTTATAATCATAGGCCAATCACTGTCGAGAAACCCTGCAGAGGGTTAGCGTTTCTTCATTGAGACAGTCGGTTAAATAGTCTAAGATCGCCAGTTTTTATAGAAGAGTGATATTGAAATTTCATAAATCAGTCAATTTTAGTGATTTATTTAGTTCATAGGTTCCCAAAGTGGTCCAGGTGGAACCCCAGGGGTCCATAGGAGACGACACAGGGGCCACGTAGACATGAAAAGAAAATAGGGGTTCACAAGTTGTAAGTGGGAGTCCACGAAAGATTTTCAGGTCTTCATAATAAAGAACAAAAATTTTGCAGTTACAAGGGGACAGCCTTAATTCAATAAAAACAAAGGGTGTATATCGGTTTTTCTTGGTAAATTGAAATTAATGAAGCAAAATATTAGTCGGCACGAATTCTGCCAGTTTCCGCACTTGTCACAGATAGAATGTTTTGATGAGGATATTCAGACATACAATCAACATTTAAATACCCTGCATGATGACTTCAAAAATAGATTTGAAGATATTCTGACAAATGGGATCATAACTCCATTTGATGAAACGGAAGAGGCGAATGTGGTATTACAAGAGGGGCTACTTGAGCTCAGCACCAACGAGGAACTGAAGGTGAAATTTAAAAAAGGCTATCAAACATTTCGGCTGCAGAAAGAAATCCCCGAAAAATATCCTGGGCTGTGGGAAATTGCGAGAAAATGTTTGATAGCGTTTCCCTTGTCATATCTTGTCGAAAGAAATTTTAGTGCCGTTACCAACCTGTTAACAAAAAAAAACAAAAAAAAAGAGCAGATTGAACATCACAGAACGGGGAGATTTGAGATTACTTCTAACAAAACTGAAGCCAAACATTGATAATTTGCTGTCAATTCATCAAGTACATCCGTCTCATTAAAAGTATGACTATTTTTTATTGTTGATTTGCATTTCAGAGTTCATTGTTGATTTTGTGTAATAATAAATGTTTATAATTTTGTATAACCACAAGTATTATTTTAATACATAGGAAACAAGAAAATGTGCTACTTTTTTTTCTTCTTAATACCCACAATTTAGGGTGATATTTTTTAGGAGTTTTAGAAATACACTAGAAATGTAGCAGCAGGGGGTCTACCGAAAATAGTAAAACTTTGAAAGTGGTCTAAGAGAAAAAAAAGTTTGGGAACCTCTGATTTAGTTGATTGGAGTTCAACAATTTTTATTAAAAATATTGGTGTCTCAAGAATATTTTGTTAAATATGATTCAAAGGGCAGAGGATCTATGTAAAAATTTAAAATCCCTGATTCATCGGAGAATTTATTGACTAAAGTTATATTAAATATAATTATTTAGTTCCTTAAGACCATTTTGTTAGGAAATATATGCCCCAAATTAGCTGATGGTAGCTGATTAGAATGATTATCCTAAGTATATTAAACTACGTTTGCCTTAAATTAAATTGTTTTATTGAATATATCATATAGGATTTGTCAAAGCTCATAGAAAACTTTTCTTCCTTTTACTTTTCAGAGAATATATTATTTCATTTTATACAGACACCTGCCGAAAATTATAATTTTGTTTATTAAATTTGCAATAATAGATGATTTATTTTTTAATTTAAACTTCTATCAATTTGAAGGCAACACGTTGATAAAAGCTTTTTTTAATTTGACGTGCTCGTGCAGATTAAATTTTAGCATAATTTAATCTAAGCATAATTTATAAATTAAATTTTAAGCTTTAATTAGAAAAGTTTTAATTTGATGCAAAAATCGATTTTGTGCTGTAATATTTTCTCGTTATAGAGACAAAACGCCGAAATTACGCTTACTTTTTAATTAAAATTCTAATTAAAAATTTTAAAAAATCGCTCGACGGTGCACATTCCCGACCTCCAAGGTATATATATATATGCAAAATTTGATAACTGCATATCAAACGGTTTGGACTGTAGAGCGCCAACACACACACACAAACATACATTGAGCTTTATTTATAAGTATAGATTATCACATCGGGCTTTGGCCAAGGATTCCCGGCCACTTCGCGAAATGGCCAGCCAAAGTAGAAAATACAATATTAATTTCGGACTTTGGCCAATTCACGAACTGGCCGTACTTCGGGCTTTGGCTGTAACATATACAATTTTTTATACACAAAATTTATTTCCTGAATTTCGTTATCATAGGACAAGTTCCTTTCACAAAAAAGTATTGCAGTAATGTGACAATTAATATTGTTAATGGGAATTTAATGTCCTAGGATGCGTATTCCTATATACTTTAAAATGAAATTAATTAATCGGGTAGCATTGCAGTGTATATTTAGAATTACACTGAATATACTCTAATTGCTTCAAACAAATATTCAATGCATTAAAACATCTTAATAAATCACTTTAAGTGCTTCATTAATGATTAATATACCTTGTTTCGAGAATCGGTGCACGACTAGCAATTAATTCTCCTTCTGAAGAAGATCATTTGTTCATGAAAAGGATTAAATCTGTTCTGAAATAAAGATTCTGTAATTGATTCTGATATTGAATAATAATGAAATAAATCAAAATTCAAATTCAATTGCACTAAGCCCGCTGTAGCAAAAAATAACACAACTTCTGAGAAAATTTTCACTTGCTTGATTTTTGCTTCATATGAATATACGGCTGGTTATTAAATCATTATTACTGTCTTAAAATATTTGAAACAAAAATTTAAAATGTGAAATCAATTAACTGCTTATTTGCTTTATTTTTAAGTATTTTATATGCTTGAATTAGATTGCCAATGCTTATTTTGTTATTATTGTTGAGTACAGTTATTTTTATTGTTCTTCACACATGCGTAATTACTATAAATGTGAAACATATTTTTATGTGTATGCTTATTGAATAATATTGAATCAAATATGAATAAAACGTTTATTATGAAGAATGAACGCATAAGAATACTATGAACGCATAAGAATACTAACACAATGTGCTAGAAAAACAAAAACGGGATCTTGGCAAATGATAGTACAGTACTTCCAGATATACATTCGGAGCAGTCTTGTAAAATGGGCATTACTCAATAGTTCATTAATTATCAAGTCACGACGTTCATCAAGTCTACCATTTACTATATTTCCTCTTATTCATTACTGACTTATTAGGAATGCTATCATTAAAATTTTAAAATTATTCAATGAAATCAATGAAAAATTTTCTTAATTTAGATGTCGCATTTATTTTTTGATTCATTCTTTGACGAAAAAGAAGACCCATACCATATCGTATTAATGTAATACATCAAACCTCATAGAGGTCAACTCACATTGATACATTTTGCAATGCTTTCCATCTAATAAAATTAATATTGGCAGATCGAATCATTGATAATACAACTTCAACTACTACAAATAAAATTATCATTACTTGAAAAAGTGAAATAGAAAAGATTCTTTGGGTCTATAAGGTTAACATGTAGCAAATATATGCTACATGTTAAGTTCTAAAAACATATACATCTTAACGGGAAACGCAAATGAACATTAACTTTGTCAATACCAAAAGGCCCCAAACAGCCGTTCAATGAAAGTACGGCGCACACCCGATGTGTCTAATATCATTGCGAACTTCCCTTCCACTTCCGTTAAGTGGATTGAATAAATAATTGCGTCTTTTACAGTGCTCTTTAGAGATACTCATCAGATCTCTGAGGAGAAGAGATGTTTTCTGAGAGGTTTAAAGAGTTTTCTGAGCATATATTCGCTTAATAACCATTAGATAACTCGGGTTATCGTTTGTGTGTCAACCCCTTAAAAACGTGGATTATCATTTATGGTTTTCGATGGGATTTGGAGAATTTATCTTTGAAAGTAAAACTCGGGAGTTTCATTATTTTAAGATATTTGAAATTCAGCGATCATAAGAATGAAATAGTAAATGCCTGTGTCTGTTTTAGGAAATTCAAAACAAAGAACTCCTAACACCAGTAAAAATAAGCTTGGAGATTAAAATAAATCAATATACATCATTATTGTGCATCATTGTTCATAATAAAAAATATATGACACGAATTGAGAAAGTTTATGTTTTTACTTGAAATTCATTTAATAAGAGTTGCTTCAAGCACACACAGAATCTGTTGAGCCATCATTTAAAATTCGTTTAGATATGGAACATAATTTTTCGATGAAAAAATGCTTTTTTGAAAAAAAAAAGTATAAAGAATAATATATCGAAATGATGTACAACTAAAGCATAAATTACCTTTAACAGTCAAGTAAGTTTCAAGTCATACCGTAAATCTTTATTTTTCCGCAAAATAAAGCAATACATTCTACACTGTGTCTTTCATTTTATCCTAACTAGAAATAGTTCCGATAAAATTTTGGTCATAAATATTTTGTGCGGTGTACCTCAGTTGCATTTTTGGAGAGTAAACTGCTTGCGTGTGCAAAGATTTTTTACGCGTTATGAAGCATTGAGACATATTTCAAATTCGTTCACAAGGAAAAGGAAACACGCATATGAAAAGAAATATTTAAAAAAGTTATGACCAAAACATCCATCTCTACAAGAAGTCGTTTAAACAAAAAAACAAAAAAATGTTATGATGTTTTTATGTTACAAGGATGCATTTTATCCTCAATTTATTAATGACTAGCCGCCTTTGGCGACCAGCCGGTTCGCCAATATTACCGCTAGCTACAATTTTCAATTAAATATTTTAAGTAACTGGTATCTTAATAGATTCTCAAACAAAACAAATTTAATCTTCAAATTTTGATAGTCATACCAAACTTATACTGTTGTTTAGATCGTTTCGTTCAATTTACTATATATATTTTGCTAATTTTTTGTCATTTCCGGTAACACTTCAACTTTAATTTAAAGTGGAAATGATGAAATTGCAATTAATATAAAGATATTTTTTAATAAAACCAAGCGTTTTATTTTATTTATCGATGGAAAATCTAAAATTATCCTTTTTTTATTGAATAGTGATATTCAAATTTTCATAAATCAGTTAGTTTAAGTGATCGATTTAGTTAATTGGAAATTAACTTTTTTTATTTAAAATATTAGTGTTTCAAGAACATTTTGTTAATCGTGATTTCCACAGCAGAAGCTTTATGTAAAATCAAAAATTCGTTATTTATTACAGCATTTATTGAATCGAGTTACATAAAATATAATCATTTTCCATTTAGACCATATTAGCAGATTTGTGTCTTACTAAAAGTTTACAAACTAGCTGTGTGGCCCTGAATTGAATGGATATCCTATTCATATTAAACAAAACTTGCCTTAAAATAAAACTGATTTATTGAATTAATAATATAGAGAGTGTAAAAGATTATAACATAATTTTCCTTGTATTTATTTTTTAGAAAAAATAATATTTCTTATTTGTTTCATTTCCTACAGACACGTGCCGAAAATTATATTTTTGCAGATTTCATTTCCAAAAAAATTTAATTTATTTTTAATTGGACCTTTAATCAATGAGATGTCAACACTTTGAAAAAGCTAATTTTTTCTCATGAATTCGAATCGTGCTCGTGCAGCTTAAATTTTATTTTTATTTTATACAAAAAAAATGTTGAAAAATAAGGTTAAAATATTTATTGAAAAATTCATTAAAAATATAAATTTAATTTTAAGATTAAAACATTGGTATCATTTAAAAGATAAAATTTTGATCTTTAACTTGATGTAAATTTTTTTTTGTGCAGTAATATTTTCAGAAGTTATAGCAGTAACACGCTAAAATTATGCTTAATTTTAAAAAAAATAAAATTCTAATTAAAAATTCGAAAAAATAACCCCCAGGTGCACATTCCCGGCCTCCAAGCTATACACGTGCCAAATTTGGTAGCTGTACGTTGAATGGTTTGGACTGTAGAACGCGAAACACACACACACACACACACACATTGAGCTTTATTATAAGCATAGATTACTAAGGATTTCTGCTTCAAATAAACTGTTAAAAAGAAGAAGAAGAAAAAAAAAAAGATTTGCATTTTGATTGAGCTATTATTAGTGAAACACATATATATATAAACAGTAATTCAAATCGAAATATACTTCTAATTCCTCTGACTTTCGAGTTCTGAATAAAATGGTCAGATGTGACATCTAAGAAAAAATAAGAAAT